>MU227225.1:1329656-1360119 GCA_018584345.1 Thuja plicata
TATATATATATACTATGTGTTTTTTTGTCACGCATCTTTCTTCAACAATCAATTGTACAATACCTTATATTACTGGAAATTCTTTCTTCACAAGCTAGATTAGATTGAGTTTTTTTTAATTAGAAATAGATTGAACATGAGGAGGAAGTTTAAATTTTAGGTGTAGCTTTTGCCTTCCATGCTACTCCTTAAGAGATATGCGAAAAAAGATATTGTGAGAATTTAGAAGAAGCTGCAATATTGGATTAAACAAAGCCTCTTGTTTGAAAGGAAATTCTGAAATTATTTGAATATTTTGGTGGCCACTAATATTTACTACTCTTCATTGTGGATACTTTTTAAGACCTCTTACATTAAAGTTGAGAATATTCTCAAATATTTTATCTAGGTTTCTAATAATGAACATCAAGGACTTCATCATATGACTTGATAATTTGTGTCTTTCACGAGGTTTGAGGTATGAAATTTACTTCCATTTGACCTAAATACATTTTATTGTATGCTAGATGGGTTGTTAGATCTCTCACGTGAAAATATGTTTCCACTTAAGACACTTTCATCATGAAAAGTATTTAGAAGAATTAGAAAGCAATTAAATTTTAACTTCATTAGGTTGGAGATGAATTTTGTAGAGATTTATTCATTAATCAACACTCTATTTGATGGTCCACACAACACTCTATTTGATGGTCCACACAAGGGAGACCAATGACTTTCCTACCTGAACTAATGCCTTCAGTTTTTTGAATGAAGAAGAAATTTTTTATCAGATTTTATTCATCAAGCTACTAAGGGTTTTCTTCCATACCCAACTATCAAGCTAAAATTTAGGCTCACATAAAAGACTAGGAAACTTACTAGGTGATTCTTGATGTCATTCCTCCTCGTATGCATCACAAAACTAGAGCATTCTTTAATGATATTAAAGACTATTCAAATGAAATCACGCTCTAAAAAATTAATAAAAGAACCTACAATCAAGATAAAAGCAATTCATTGTTTTCATTTATTTCGAATAGTATAATCACAGTGGAACGTCTGTAAACAAGAGAAACGGGAAAGGTACACGCATGATGAAGGGTAGAAGAAAGAACTGGTTAGGGTTAGGGTTTGAGGGAAGCCTTGAGCATCTCAATAGTGTTGGCGTCTATCTTGAATGACTTGGCGAGAACATCGCTGGTTATCCCACTCGTAAAGAGAGCAGAGGGCAGTGAAACAGTGCCGGCGTTGGCGCTTCCAAAGGCAGAAATAGCCATTGCGTGGTTGTACTTGTCATTGTTCAATTGGAAGTGGACGAGTCCCTTTGCGAACACGAACAAATCTCCTGGATAGAGGTTCTGCGTGAATTGCTTTCCGGTGGTGTCAACCACTCCAACGAGGAGAGATCCGGTCATGAGATAGAGAAGTTCAGAAGCGCGAGGGTGAGTGTGAGGAGGGTTCACCGCGCCACCAGCAAACTGCAGTACGGCCATTGAAACGCTTATATATTGTTGCTCCCAACCTCTCGGAGTCCGCTGAAGGTGAAGAAACTGCCATCCAAATTCTGGCCCGGAGGCAGAACAAAATCGGTGAGGATATCAGAATCCGACGCATATGTAATTCCAACAATGTTGAAAGCCAATAACATCATCATTAGCCAGGCTGCGTTAAACTCCATCTCTCTCTATCTCGCTTAATATTAATCAACTCAGGAGCACTTATTTCACTGCAGGAACAAGGAGTTACTGATTTGTGGGAGATTGAAACCATGTATTTATACAAATATAGGCAGAGTAACCTTAACAATTCCGTGTCCTTCGACGCGCAAAGCCGGCTGCCTTGTTGGCCTTTACTCCGTTTTATTGGGTAAATTTTATATTACATGACGTTGATTTAGATAAAGACCTGTTTAGAGACGCGTTCTGTACTGTTTGCCATATATAAGCTCGCAAACAGTTTTGAATCAGTTTCTTGTTGGACTGAGAGATCAAACAAGCAGTTTTGGTTGTTATAGATGAAAACAAACAAGAGGTGGACTTTGATAAATAATAGTTTAGAGAAGCCATTTCTTGCTGGACCGAGGGACGGTTCTAGCGATGCGCTCCAGGCTTGTCTTTTATGAGCAGTTTTGAAACGCGTTCTACACTGTTTGCAACATCTCTATTCGTTTGTTTTTTTCTTGATACAAGAATCGGAAGCTCGCTTGTTATATTAAATATATATATAGTATATTAAATTATTTATTAACTATTAAATTAAAGCTTGAGAACTTACTTTCTTATATATATTATATAATTTATATATGTTAGCAGCATCTGCAGCGGCTAGGTTACGGAATTATTAATTTTTTTATTTTATTAAATTTTATATCTGAATTCGATTTAAGATCGGGTTTTATTTTATTTTAGTGCTTCAGATATTACCATTAGGGCTTGATACATGGTTAGAGGTATTTGTTGGCAAGTTGACTCCTAGAGGACATATGACTATTTTTGTGTTGTCATCATGGCAACAAAGTCATATTAAGTTTCTGTCAAAGATAACTCATAAGATAAAATGACTAAGTATGGAAACAGGGCAGACAAAGGTATTCAGCGATCAGCACATCAACACACGTGCGAGATATCAAATCAGAGTATGCGCGTTGAGATATATGTTCTATGACATGTGTACGTACTACTTCCAGACACGCGTAGTACGGAACGATAGTATGAAGAAGTTACAGACAGATCAGTACACTAGCAGTCCAAAAGACAGAGCATGAAAGCCGACTAGTGTTTTGATCAGCGTGAGTTATTTTGTTATGTAATGGCTAAGCGCCTTTGATTATATGTTTGTAATGATGTAATTAGTATTGTTGTAAACACGCTTGAGCCGACTTGTTTGGAAGCGTTGTGTATTATGTTTAGGGCCGACTAGAGTCTTGTTTTGGGTCGCGCCTATTCGAATATGAACATATAAGTATGTAATGTAAAGTTATGTTACAAGTGTCGAATTATTATGTAAGAGGAAGATATAGAAGAGCAGTATGATGAAGTCAGTATATGATAAAGTTCTTTAAGAGAGTAAGAGCATTCGTGCATACACGGAACTGATCAGACAACAGTGTCATCACATCAGTTCACTTTTGATATAGTGTATATCAACTATCAGAAGGTTGTAGCCTTCATCTTATTGGGCAGTGAGCCTAGGCAGTGAGCCATATATCTTTAACAGGGTTTTGTAAAAGACTCCTAACAGGGTCAGACCTTTAACCAGGTCATTGTACTTGCATTGTAAAGACTGCTCCTAACAGGGCAAAGGAACTTTAACAGGTTCATCATACTAGTGCAATATTTGTGGGTACTAATTCCCACCGGGGTTTTTCTCTGATCAAGGTTTCCCCATAATCATATCATGTGTTATGAGTTCTTATGTTAAGCTTCATTAAATGAATGTTTGATTTATGTTTAAGTTGCTGAAAAGTAATATATAGACAAACACTAATTCACACCCCCCCCTCTTAGTGTTTCTAACAATTGGTATCAGAGCTCTAGTCCTCTAAAAGAAAGTTTAACCACTTGAGGAGATCATGGACTCAACAGAAGCAAAATATTTGAAAAAGAATCTTGAAGCAGCTCTTGAAGATCTTGATAGATTCAAAAAAGAAAATGAAGAACTTAGACTGAAAGTATATGGCTCACAAATTCTTATCAAGAAATTAAGAAAAGATTTGAACGATTATTCTACAAGTGATTTAGGGAAAATGATCAAAAAGATCAATGAAGAGAATATGTCTCTGAAAGATAAAATTGAAAATCTAGATGAACAACTAACAGACAGTCAAATTGCTATTGAAGAAAATATCAAAGAAAGAAAACAACTAGATGATGAACTCTTGAAAGAAAAAATGAAAGTCTTGAAATTGGAAAACATAAAGAAGAAGTTGGAATCTGAATTAATAGAAGCAAAAGATAAGATTGATAAACTCCACACAAGTTCTGATTCACTTCAATCTCAGCTTATTGCACAAAAGAAAAAAGGAGACACTACTAGTCTTGGATACAGTATAGCACAAATTGAAACCAACTCATGACAAGAAAGAAAGAAAGAAAGCACATGAAGCATCTTCAAAAGAAAAGAAAGTTGAAAATATTGCAAAGATTAAAACAGATCCACCTAAAGAGGAAATCAAGAAAGTTAACAGAACTTGTTATGCATGTAACAAACATGGTCATTTGGCAAGAGTTTTCAAAAAGGTAAGACCTTTCAATGATTATTGTTTCTCCTGTAATAAGTTTGGTCATAGGGCTATACATTGTAGAACAAATCAAAGAAATCAGTCATAGCAGAATCAAAGAAGAATGAATCAAAACAATCAGAGCAATCAACCTCAAATAAATTTGCAGAACACTACATGTCAAATATGTAACTACAATGGACATACAGCAAATCAGTGCACCATGATGAGCAAAAACATCAAACCTACTATCAGTTGTCAGATATGTGGAAAGGTTGGACACATCTCAAGGTTTTGTAGATCCAGAACTCAAAAGCAAGAGGATCCTAAGAAATCACTATTTGAAGAAGAAGGAGAAGTCAAGTTTGTTCAAGAAAAAGAAGATTCAAGCAAAATTTGGGTTGAAGTAAGGAAGGACAATGATGTTGACAAAGTAGTTGATGTATCCATAGTGGACGCACCCTCTACTTCTACTTGAATATACCTTCTTAGTCTTAGGGGGAGCTATTTTAGCTTGGGACCCTTGCACGGCTGGTATACTCACCTCTGAGTATGTTCCTATGGATTCATAGTTATAAGCACATGATATTGTAGTATGCATACACACATTGTCTCTAATGCATCGTGATCAAAGTTACAAATTCTCTGAGTAATTTGTGTACGGTTGCAAACATTAAATGCAGTAGCTTTTATAAAAGAATGTAAATGTTCAATCTTCTTCACACTTGCATTCAAGATCACAAAATTTGAGAGAACAGGAGCACTGAGCATCAAAGAAGGGATACATAACAGATTTTGTAGTTAAGCAAACAGATAAGGAGTTGAAATGGAACCCTAGCAGTCGCGCCATTTTGGATTTTCGTGAAACCCTATTTAAGAAATCATCAAGTAAGTATGGTGACTCTAGTTGTATTTGACATTGCAGAGAGGAAAATATTTGTATTTAAAAATCATCCATTCAAATCCATATTGGATGATGTGGAAGGAGCTTTCTCCAAAACCCCGTTAGGTGTTGTTCACGTAGAAGATATCCGCGCATACATTTACTATAAGAAAGAAATAGTAGGAGATATCAGCATAGCCACTCATATGGGTTCTATGATGAAACTAGACTACACATTCAAGGATGAGTTCGCGCACTTGATTGATAACCCTATCTTTGAATACTTGAATGCGCATGAGTTTGATGAGACTGAATGGGTAAAGATTTTACTAAGCAGAATACATGATGACCTTTACTAGATTGGTGAGGTTCCTGTTCACATCACTACATACCTAATCCATGAATTAACTGGACTTCCTAAGATTGGACCAATTCTTCCTACTGGCAAGGATGTCAAGAAGCAAGTTGAACAAGTTTGCTTATCCAGAAGTGACAAGCGCGGGATGACAGTTGACCCTATCAAGGAAGATGACATAAAGCTTCTAAATATGATACTTGGGTATAAGTTTCAGCAAGAAAGAAGGTTAAATAGTGTCTATGCAGCAACAGTCCTAGCAGCTATCAGAATGGTGAAGGATAACACTTAGTACAATCTATGTGAGATATTGCGCACTCAATTGATTGACAACATTCTAATCATCAAGTATGATAGTAGCAAGACATTCAGGTTTGGATCTTTGATCATCTACTTGTACTTCCATATTGTTGGAAAGGTTCCAAACCTTTACCTAGACAGGAGAAAACCCACAATGTCTCAGATTTCACTTAAAGCCGCTTTAGAGAGTAGTGTGAGGGACGCCATGGATATGGATATCAAGACATTTAGGATCAAGATGTAGAAAATTTTTAGACTATCTGAGAAGATAGTTGATAAATATAAGGATACCATATGTTTCATGGTAGAAATAGATTGCACTTGCATGGAGGCAGTTGAACCTAGAACCAAATGGATTCATCCTCTTGGTTATGAAGTGGAAGAACATGTGTTAGAAGGATATGCACAAGTTCTATTGTCTGCGCCCAAAGATCCTAATGAGCCCAGATGGGGCACTTACAGAGAGAAGACTAATGCAGTTGATTCTATATTATATAGTGCTGATAATAAAAGAAAGGCATATAAGATTACATCTAGCATTCTAAGAGTACATGGAGTCACTCAAGAAGATCTTGACAAAGCTAGAGAAGCCAAGATAGCCAAATAACTTGAGAAGACTAAAGAGATCCAGAAGAAGAAGAAAGTAGAGAGCACCTCTGCGCCCTCTACCACTATTGACCTAGACTTATCTCCACCTTCTATACCAAGAAAGAAGTCTAGAGGAAGAAAAAATGTGCCCACAAATCACCCATCCTCAAGGAACACACGGAGCAAAGCAAGGAATACTCAAGCTCCTCTTGAGGTAGGATTTAGACCTAGTCTAAATGTCTTGAAGAAAAGGATTGTAAATGAAGGAAGACTAGATACACTTGCTAAAGTCTATGACAAGTATCAAGACATTGATAAAACTGAGATACATTCTATGATCATATCTCATATGATTAAGTTTAAGAAGTCAGTTCTTGAACTCAAGACAGTGATACCTGATAAGTTATGGAACATACTGGAGATCATGAAAACACATGCAATTGAGGAAGACATGAGGATAAGAGAAGAAACATTGGATACTCTTCTCCCTGTATGCTCACATGATGAGAAGGCAATTCTATTAGATCTAGTGAAGCCTCATCTCAGAACCAAGACAAGGACTCTACAAATTATGAACAAAGAGTATGAACATATAGGAAAAGAAGCTGAAAAGGCATTTACACAAGTGTTTATGGATAGACACATGTATCCATCAATGACGCCTACTACAAAGGTAACTCCAGCTCCTCCCAAAAAAGTTACAGAACCAGTAATTTAGATAGCACCTATGACTGGTCCATAGGTTTCAATGCCTATAGTGACAATAAATTTTGATACAGAAAAAGACTCAGAAGATACTATAGTGGTTGATAATATCAAGATATCCATGACAACATCTGACAAAGACATGGAAAAAGTTAATAAATCATTTGTAAGCACTGAAGAGATGTGCTTGTGATGATTTATCTGTACAACAAGATGAAGTTCCCTCCAATGATCCAATTGACTTGAATGAAGAAAAAGATACCCAAGATAATGAGACACCAATCAAAGAGATACCAGTAAATATTGAATGCACGGATACTAGTCAGAATACTATATTCTCACCATCCACTCAACCATCTACTTCATTTTTGTCAAGGTTAACTCCTGATTTAGCAAGTCTAGATGCATGGGGAGAAGAAGACCTAATCAAGATCATCGTTCTTGCTATGGAAAAAGCAAAAGACAAACAAGTGATGAGGAACCCTCACTTTTTGGAATCAGTGAACATGTTGAATGACTTAGTGCCTGCAGACAAGAAAGTAGCCAAAGTTCAATTAGTTGAAGATGTGGACAACATTCTAACAAACTTCAAATCACATTTTACAAGCCTAGTAGACTTAGCTACTAGAATTGTAGAAGATGAATACAAAAAGGAGAGAATAGATGAATTCGTAAAGAACTTTACCTTAGACTTAAACTCTTTAAAGATTGGGCAATCCATATTGAAAGAATTGGCAGCTAAGGGAAAGAAAGTCATAGCAAACTGCATGGACAGAGTGAAGTTCACCTCTAAACACATCAAGAAGATAGAAGAGGCTGAGATCATGGTGGACACTATCAGAAAATCAGTTGAGGCATCTACCCAGGACATGAACATATGTAACGATGTCTATCAAGGTCATCTAGACAAAATTGAAAAGGCTAAGTTGGAAATCAACAAGATAAGAGTCAGACAAACTCAGTTGAGAAATCCACTTGCACCCTCTCTACCAGTCCTAAATGAGAACATAAAACAAATTGATACTACCATTGTCACATATGATCAAGGTCCTTGCATGGATCTGATAAAAATGGAGAAGCTGACATATGCCTTATGCATGCATCTACAGACAGTTGATGCAATGAAAGTATTGTGGTAGAAAGAGATCCAATCTCTTTAAATTGTGTACCCTGAAGTCTACATGGAATAAGTATCTTGAGACTCACAAGTTTTTGTACACCTTTTTCATTAATGTCAAAGGGGGAGTAATAGAGAATGTATCTATATGGAGTAGTATATATGTATATATGTAAAAGATGTTATGATATACAGTTACTTTTTTTTTGTGTTATGTCATTTTGGGAAACTTGGCCACATTCCTTTGTTGCCATAAATGACAAAGGGGGAGGTTGTTGGAAAGTTCACTCCTAGAGGACATATGACTATTTTTTTGTTTTCATCATGGTAAAAAAGTCATACTATGTTTCTGTCAAAGATAACTCAGAAGATAAAATGACTAAGTATGGAAACAGGGCAGACAAAGGTATTCAGCGATCAGCACATCAGCGCATGCGTGAGAGATTGAATCAGAGTATGCATGTTTAGATATATGTTCTATGACATGTGTACATACTATGTCTAGACATGCATAGTACGAAACAATAGTACATAGAAGTTACAGACAGATCAGTACACCAGCAGTCCAGAAGACAGACCATGAAAGCCAACTAGTGTTTTGATCAACGGGAGTTATTTTGTTATGTAATGGCTAAGCACCTTTGATTATATGTTTGTAATGATGTAATTAGTATTGTTGTAAACATGCTTGAGACTACTTGTTCAGAAGCATTGCATATTATGTTTTAGGGCCGACTAGAGTCTTGTTTTGGGTCACGCCTATTTGGATATGAACATATAAGTATGCAATGTATAGTTATGTTACAAGTGTCAAATTATTATGTAAGAGGAAGATATAGACTTGAGCAGTATGATGAAGTTAGTATATGATAAAGCTCTTTAAGAGAGTAAGAGCATTCACGCATACACAAAACTGATCAGACAACAGTGTCATCACATCAGTTCACTTTTGATATAGTGTATATCAACTATCAGAAGGTTGTATCCTTCATCTTATTGGGGAGTGAGCCTAGGCAGTGAGGCATATACCTTTAACAGGGTTTTGTAAAAGACTCCTAACAGGGTCAGACGTTTAACCAGGTCATTGTACATGCATTGTAAAGACTTCTCCTAATAGGGCAAAGGAACTTTAACAGGTTCATCATACTAGTGCAATATTTGTGGGTACTAATTCCCACCGGGTTTTTCCTCTGATCAAGGTTTCCCTGTAATCATATCATGTGTTATGAGTTCTTATGTTAATCTTCATTAAATGAATGTTTGATTTATGTTTAAGTTGCTGAAAAGTAATATATAGACAAACACTGATTCACCCCCCCTCTCAGTGTTTCTAACAGTATTAATGAGTAAGACATGAAAATTTATAGAAGGATAATTTGGAACACATATTTCTATCCCAATGGGTAAACGTATTTATTTCCATGGTCTATAACAACCTATTTAAATGTTTAATAATAATAATAATACATGCTTATGATAGAATTATGCATGGTTGATTAAATCCATAGGCACTAGTGGGAAAGATCAAGAATTTTGAGGAATCTATTATAGGAAAGTCTGACATGACTATACCTATGGCTTCTAGTGATTTGATTATAGTAAAGAATTTGAATATAGTGGGTACTGGAATGGGTTCCTTAACCAATAGGAGATTGAGACATACTAAATAGAAAATTCATAAACAGGGAAGATGACTCCCTCCTCTCGAGGAATTTTTGAAAGTCAACACCGATTGTTCTTCTTGGGGGAACCAGGACACGTAGGGATTGGTGACATTGGTAGGAGCAGGGATAGTAATATGTGTTGGAAATAATGGGAAGAGTGTACTGAGAGGGGAGGGGTGAATCAACACCTCTAATTTTTTTATCTATTTAAACCTTTATCCATTGTGTAATTAATTTTATTGCCAACCATCTGTTCTAAACTATCTTTGTGTAAGTTATATCAATTCTTTAACTTTAAAAAACATGTATACATTCATGAAAGTAATTGACTGATAACACAAGATATGATAACGCAAAAAAACTCTGTAAGAAGGTAAAAACTGCAGTGGGGATGGCACCCATAAAAACTTCACTATCTGCAGATTGGAAGGGCCGGTGAAGGCTTACAATTTGATCACTTCTAATGATCTACCCTGTTAGGAGTATTTGTTGAGACTTGTTAATGTCTACTTTATTAAGAGCTTTAGAAACACTATTTAGTGTGCACTCGTTTAAGAGATTTACAATAGGATTGTTAAATCCACCTTCCTTGAAATGATTTCTTTTATTTGCTACACTTGTTAGACTGCAGACAAAAATACTCATTGACCCAAGTATATGCAATCTAACAATTTTTGATTACAGATCCATTACAATTCACATGTATAAATTTATCACCTATTGTGATTTATTAATATCTCTGTTGCTCGGTAGCCTCTGTTCTTGGTTCTTGATAACCAATTTCATCTTTTGTTGTTCTACTTCTTGAAACTTTTAGTCCGATTCATAGATCTGATCATTGGATACATTCATCTTCTCATACATAGTAAAAAATGATTACAACATCTATTTATTAGATAAATTGACCTAATGTAGTTTCACGTATTACAACTTTAACTCTATGATCACATGTTACAATTTGACCTTGATCTCCTAGTCTACATGTTTTTATTTAGTTAGACTAATTAAAAAAATTACAATAATGTTTCTTGTCCCTTAAGTAATGGCTTTAAAATAATTCAAGCCTTTATAATAGAATACAATTGTTTGATCTGACATGGAAGTCAGATCCACTTTTTCTGGGATGTAACTGAGTTTCAGTGTCTGATGTTTGGTATGCTCTGAAGTCAGTTTAACTTTCTTTCGATGTTCCTAGTTGAATTGTCCATTGGGTTTCTCATTCTCTGTTCTCTTGGTTTGCACTGTATCTGCTAGTTGGGTTCCTCTGTCGGTTTCCTCATGTCGGTTTCCACTTTATCATCCTCGGTGTACTCTTTTGGTTTATACTACAAAATTGCGTCATCAATTTTTACCTTGCTTAGCATTTTCGGTTTGAACTGAAAACCTGGCTTTCGGTGAAGTGTAACCAATGGTTTGAACAACTTGTTTTCTCATTGCATAATAATGGCAAAAATTTATGTTTTTCGATCTCCCCCTTTGACAATAGTATCAAAAACTGATATGTGAAGAATACTATCAAAATTTATAGTATGAACACCTTGTATATTACCTTAGTCATTTCATGACTCCCCCTATGCATATGCTAGTATATTATATTGTGTATGTACACTTTGTCTTTATACTATATTTTCCTTTTTTCCTTCATGCTATATTATCCTTTTCCCTTTTTTTACGTACATATTATTTCAATTTTCCCCTTTTTATCAGTGCTATATTCTCTATCTCTGTACATATTTTATTTTCCCCTTTTTTTGATAGTCAGGGAAAAGGTGTATACCTATAGCTTATCAAAAATATGAGAGTGAGAAGAATTCATTTTGTTCATCATCTTCTCCCATTTATCCTTTAGATGTTCTAGAGCCACATGCTCTAATGTTATCCATGCATGCAGGTCATAGATGTTGTCTGCAACAGACATCTCAGGGGTGGCAATAAGATGCCTAGCTGAACTTAGGTGAGTCTACAGAAGTGTGAGGTTTGTAACAGTATGGATTGTATTTCGGTAACCTCCTCTCTGAATTATGATTCTGCTTCCCAAATTTCCTGTCTTAACTGTTTTATCTCAATGATCTTCTCATAAAGAAATTTAACTGCATTTCCATCAGTGGTTAGACTTTGTGCACTTGCAGTGAGATCAGATTTGATCTTTGCTATCTTATCATTGTTTTCCTCTGTAAACTTTTCTAGACTGCATAGCTTCTGTATTAAGGAAATAGGTTCAGTTATGATTGGATCTAATTGATCTGATAATTTTGAAAGCTTTACCTTATTCTCTACCACTTCATGGCTGATCTTTTCTGTCAGTTTGTATTGGAATTTATTCTCTACTCGTTCATTAATTGCCTTTTTTGCATCAATATTTTGCATTGTGATTACTTTGGTGAGGATGACAAGTTGATCTAGAGTTGGAGAATTGTGATCAACATCAACTTTGGGAACTATCTAACTCAAGGTATCCCTAGTGTTCTCTAGTACCAATAAATCTCTGTATTGCTTCTTTAGCTTTTCTTGCAAAGCTTTCCTTTGGCAGATTTTTCCATATTCTTGGAGAGATTCAAATTCTAGTGTTGTTGGGTCACATTTTTGTATCTCTATGATTTCATCTAATGTGACTTCCAACTTGTTCTTCTTTGTTTTCTTCTTCTTCTTCTTCTTCTGCGTTCCACCTGTATGCAGAACCATAGCTAGGTTTTCAGCTTGGTCTGATGTGCTACTAGATGGCTTTTGAGGATTTGTACCTTTATCATGCTTCTTGGTATTTTCCTATCGGCTGTCTGAGGATGTCTCCTTGTCAACCTTCGGTGTGTCTATAGCTTCACATTTTATGTCATTCAGTGTGGTATGAACTACCTTTTCTTGCTCATCTATTTCTTTATGCACTTCATCAACATCTTTCATCTGTGAAACTTTCTTGGTGGTATCTTCATATTTTTGTTCTTCACCGATGACATTTTGTTCATTGGTTGTGTCCTTTTCTTTAGATGTATTTTTTTTCTCATCATTGCCCTTGTCCTTTGTTATGCTTGCATCGGGCTCGGGGGTCTTCTCCTTTTGTGAGATAATATTGATTTCTTGAATCAATAGTGGCATCTAGCCCGGTATTTATACTTTTGCAACATCAATTGTAGTTTCCTCATCGTCAGTATGGTCCTTGACAACAAAGACATCTTCATCTTTCTAATTTTCATTTGCAGGATCATCAGTGATGTCAATAACAGTGTTATCCACTGTATTGTCTATTGTAGTGTCTGACCATGTCTCATCTGCAACATAAATATTCTTGTTGCATGTTGTGTCCATTTCTTCTTTGTCCAGTTCTATAGTTGTGACATCTTTTTCTATTGTGGTAATCTTTCCGGGGCTTGCCTCCTCAGTAGTTCGATTGAGTATTTTACATCATATTTTATTACTATCCTTTTCTAGTTCTATAAGCTTTCCCTGTAGAAATTTGTAAGCTCTCATCGTGGGTGAGAACTCCTTTGTATGTTTCTCCATCATCTCCTATATTTATTCTATTTTTCACTCAAGAGGTGTAAGATAAAATATGACTCTTTCCCTTATCTCCTTTTCATTCTTCAATGCATAAGTCCATCTGGCATATAGTCTTTCTTGTAGTGCTTCTGACATTTTGTCATCAAATTGTACTGTTACATATTTGAAGTTAATCATTTCTTTTATCAATGCTCCCTCACACTTGTTCTGATGATTGGGCTCCAATGTTAGCCACTTTCATACCTTGGTGTCGGTTAAGCCACCTCTTTGTGAAATTGATTCACATATCTCATCAATAGTTTTAGGAATCTTTTTCTTTTCTGGTTGGACAAATTCATCTTCCTTTATGTCCTCTATATCTTCCCTATTTAGGATTAGTTTCCTTCTCCTTTTTGGTACTTTGGTCTATTTGGTTAGAGGATTTATCTTATAGGTCCTTACTTGACCTTTCTTTAATGGTGAAGGACTTTTTTCCTTTTCTGTTTGACTCCTTGTCCTTGTAGTAGCTGTAGTCCTTGGCTTCTTAGCTAGTGGAGGCAATGGTGTATCTAACTATGTAGACTCAGAGTCACTCTCCTTCTCATCTTCATCGATGTATGACTGTCCCTTGATTTCCTCTTCTGTAACCCACAGTCTCTTCTTTAAGTTCTTGACCATCTTATCCTTCTTCATGTCAGTCTTCTTCGCAACCAAGCCAGTTTTGATTCTTTCTTTGGCTTCTTCATAAGTGTCGAACTTGGCTTGTGATTTATCAATTGGCTCATTTATTAATGCATCAATTGCATTATATGCTTGATCTATGTTCACTTCATAGTCAAGTGGAGATAGCCATGCTATCCTCGGCACAACAAGCTTGATGTATGTGAAGTCAGGGTCTACCATGAAACATATATTAGTTCTGAATTTCTCAATTAACTTCTTGGGGATCCTTACTCTCTTTTGCCTTCTCTCCTTGAATCTAGAAAAGTAATCATCCATTACTGACTCAAAATAATTTCCTAGTGATTTTATAAAATCACTAATCTATAAGGTTACTCGTTTAGTTGTGTCCCACTGCACATTTCCTATAGATGGAAAAAATTCTTAGAAGTAGAAGAATATGTACATGATATAAGTGAACCAAACTTACATGAATTTGATTTTGCATTTATGATCATCTTCAAGTTCTCTTCTAACTACTTGAGTAGAAGTTCAGATAGATACAATTGAGTTCCTTTCTTTACAATCTTATATATTGTATCCACTGCTCCAGATGGTATGTTGTTCATCCTGCTAGCCTGAAAGAACTTGTCTCCTAAGACACATACTCTGAATTTCAGTTCATCATCTGTAATGGTGGATAGCTTATGTCCTCTTCCATCACATTTATCTCATCTTTTCTTCTCAATGTAAGCCTTAGGCAGGTGCTTTAATTCCTTTACCTTATCGGTCATTAGATAACCAGTGACTGCATGAATAACATCTCGTGTTATTGGTTTAGGCTTATCTAGCCATAACTTTGGGTCATGGATCCCGCTTAATACTAATCGAATCCACTCAGTCTTGAATACCTTCAGGAACCATAGGGAATTTGGGATCCCTTTCACTTCGATGTGTTTGTGCTTATATTTAATAGTGTCATCATCTTTGCATAGCTTCTTGAAATCTTGCTCAACCTTCAGGTCGCCAATCTCTATGATCTTGCAGTGAATGTATGCTCGCACCTCTTCAACGAGAAAAACCCTAGATAGTTTTCATGAGAATGCTCTAGAAATGTCGGGTTGTCAGGAAAATTTTGGCCATATTTTGTAATGTGGTTCCTCACATGTACTATTCTTTATAAGTTTGACCTGGTTCTTCTTAAAACGCTTCAGCTTAGCGGTTCTTGATGTGGTCGTCATTTTTTCTTACATTAGGGATTTTCTGTAAATGACAAAAAGAGTTCTTGGTTATGCTTGTTACTTACTTTAACCTTTGTAGCTGTAAATGATTTGTTTGGAGTGCTTTCAATCAGGTTGGAGTTGCTTCTGCAATGATGTCGCTTCTTACTCTAGTTTCACTCTGGTCGCTTTGCTTCAAATTGCTAGTGAGAAATGAAACCCTTCCATCATCTATTTATAAACTTTTCCCTAAGTTGAGGCATTAATGCTCAACAACTCCTAGGTGTGTGAAGATAGAGTCATTGGTTTAAAACATTAACTTCTCTTCTGCTGACAACGCGATGCTTCAGGTAGTCTTTTTAACTTTCCTTTTACCGACAGGTTTTAGTGTATGATGAAGACAACTTTTCAACTTGCTTGATTACCGACGGATCTTGGTTTACACTAGCAACTTTAGCTTTTATATTTTTAACCGACGATGCTCGGTAAGTGTAGGCATTTAAGTTTTGAATGTATACTTAATGCATTTTGGTATGTGTTGACCGATGAAGTATTTTTTACACAATTTAACAAGTAATATCATAGTGCATCTATAAGCATGCTAATTTGGTATTTCAACTATGTATAATGAAAATGATGCAAAATATAACTTTGTATAATGCAGTTCCATACTTACTTTTTTTGCTTAGGTAGGGGTGGTGATGTCACCAGATCCATTAGATAAGGTGTCACCAGTTGCATTGCTCAGTCCCACTTCATCATTGTTTGTAGCTTTTCTCCACATGATGTTTCTCATCTTCTTGATATCTTCAATGGTGTTTCCATTGGCAAAGGCGTTGGTCTTTGTCATTCATTATCTATAGTCTTTCTTTAGATGACCGACTTTATGACAGAGTAGAGAAGCCATTCCAGGGTTAGTCCAGCCTCTAGAATTTCTTTTCCATCATCTTATGTAGCTTGCAACAATTTGACTGAATCTTCCACATGCAGTATAATTTTGCCAGGTGTTATAATCCAGTACATACTAGTTACCGACTCTATTGGGTTTAAAGGTATATCTTGATTTCTAGGCTTCCATGCTTTCTTTTTCTTCTTCCATCATTCAAGTGTTTTGTGCCCATACAATTTTCAATTAGGACAGTATTTGTCCATATAGGATTCCTTCTTTGGTTTTTTAATCTCAGACTTACATTCATAAGCTTTATTTCCTTTCTTGTTACATTTATAACAGATTCCCATGAATAAAGATGTGGATTTAGGAATACCTTTCATTTTTCTCTTGGATACATTTGATGTGTGGCCTTGCTTTCCACAGTGATTGCATGTTAGCTTTCTTGGTCTTGGATTTGCATAGACATTCTTTGGATCAGCTTGATTAGGTGATTCTCCATTCTTGGTTTAGCCAAGTCCAGTGTTGTTGGATCTCCTTTGTCCATCAAGGAAATCATCCATTCTTTTATTTATTTCTTTAGCTCTCTTGATTACCTCATTATGCTGCTGTTGAATTCTTGTTTCATGTTTCAACTTTTCATTTTCTTCCCTTAGCTCACGGATAGCTTCTATTCTTTCAATGAGTTCAACATTCATTCTATTTGCCACTTGACTCATAAGAATAATTTTCTTTGTAATCTCATGGTGTGTGTAAGTCTTTGTATTTCAGACTCTTTTTCTTGTAGCTTTTCAGTAATATTCCTTCTATCATCAATAGCTAGTGTTCTCTCTTGCTCAGCTTGTCTAGCATTGTTCATGACATCAATCATTCTTATCATGTGTGTCTCTTGACTGATTTGCAGAGATTTCTCTTGTCCAACCATATGTTGATTGATTTCATTTAAGCTTGTGATGCTTTCCTCTGATGTATCTGATACTTTTCTTGTAGTAGATCCTAAAGACTCAGATAGATTTGGTTTCTCTTCTTCTTGGTGATCTATTTCATTACAACAAGATGCCATAATCTTTCTTTCATCTAACAACTGTCCCATCTTGATTCTAGCTTCTTTATATTACTCATAGAAGATCTAAACTTCTAGCTTCTGATTCTCAATACTTTTTTAAAGTATGTACTTATCCATTGTATAATCTTTTCTCTTAAGTCTTTATGCTTTCCAATTAAGAGTTCTAGCTCTGATACCAATTATTGGAAATAATGGGAAGTGTGTATTGAGAGGGGAGGGGTGAATAAGTACCTCTAAAACTTTTATCTCTTTTAACCTTTATAAATTGTGTAATCAATTATATTTCCAACCATCTATTCTAAACTATCTTTGTGTAAGTTATATCAATTCTTTATCTTTAACAAACATGTATACATTCAAAGAAACATTCATTAAAGTAATTGACTCATAACACAAGATATGATAATGCAGAAAACCTCAGTAAGAAGGTAAAAACTGCGGTGGGGATGGAACCCACAAAAAATTCACTATCTGCAGATTGGAAGGGGCCAGTTAAGACTTACAATTTGATCACTTGTGATGATCTACCCTATTAAGAGTATCTATGGAGACTTTTTAAGGTCTACCCTGTTAAGAGCTTTAGCAACACTCTTTAGTATGCACTCGGTTAAGAGATTTACAATAGGGTTGTTAAATACACCTTCCTTGAATGGATTTCTTATATTTTCTACACTTGTTAGAATGCAGAAAAAAATACTCATTTGTACCTGAGTGTATGCAATCTAACAATTTCTGATTACAGATCCATTACAATTCACATGTATAAATGTATCACTTATTGTGATTGATTAATACCTATGTTGCTCGGTAGCCTCTGTTCTTGGTTCTTGATAACCAATTTCATCTTTAGGTGTTTTACTTCTTGAAACTCTTAGTCTGATCCATAGATGTGCTCGTTGGCTACATTCATCCTCTCATACATAGTGATGAATGATTACAACATCTATTTATAAGATAAATTGACCTAATGTAGTTTCACGTAAATTACAACTTTAACTCTATGATCACAGGTTTACAATTTGACCTTGATCTCCTAGTCTGCATGTTTTTAATGAGTTGGACTAATTAAATTAGTTACAATAATGTTGCTTGTCCCTTTAGTAATGACTTTAAAACAAATACGGACTCTATAAATAGAATACAATTGTTTTATCTGACGTGCAAGTCAGATCCACTTTTTCGGGATGTAACTGACTTTCAGTGGTTGATGCTCGGTATGCTCTGAAGTTAGTTTGATTGTCTTTTGGTGTTCCTGGTTGAGCTGTCTGTAGGTTTTCTCTTTATTTGTTCTCTTAGTTTGTACTATATTTTCTAGTTGGGTTCCTCTGTCAGTTTCCTCCTATCAGGTTCCACTTTATCATCCTCGGTTTACTCTTTCGGTTTATACTACAAAACTGTGTCGTCGGTTTTCACCTTGCTTAGCATTTTCGGTTTGAACTGAAAACCCGACTTTCAGTGAAGTGTAATCGATGGTTTGAAAAACTTGTTTTCTCATTGCAAGTTATTGAGAAAACTTTATGTTTATCAATATGGTATTCATTTTATCCATTTATAAAGGATACTATTCTAATAATTTGATGATGACCCTCACTATTTTTCTTGTTGTTAAGAGAGGATGCTCTCTTTGTTAGAGGAGGATTACTTGTGACTCTAACTCTTAGATTGTACTTGACATGTTGAAATATCGTCAGTTAGATGAAGTGTCTTGTTAGTTAGCCTTGGTGGCTAACAAAATCCTTAATCTTTGTTGCTCTTGGAACAAAGCGGTTGATTGCTTGACTAAATGTCAAGATTTTGATTAAGCTAATCATGGATGATAGAAAATTTTAATGGTTCCTTTCAGATATGTTCTCTTGGGAACTCCCTTTGTTGGTCTCAATTGAGGATTGTATTCAACCCTTGGTCTTTTGCTCTGTATTGTATAATTTCCCTAGAAACAAATTTTACTCATTTTTTTAAAAAAAAATGTATATAAAAATTAAAACAAAAGCAACACATTAAATAAAACTTTGTCCTTACCAATATTTTACATATTTGATTTGACATTTGCATTCACTTTTCTTCAAAGCACAATTAATTTAATTTTTGAATAATGAATTTTTTATAATCATTAAATAACTGAGCATTAAATTTGAAACATAATTTAATGAAAAAGTATGTAAGAATCCCTAATAAATTATCAAATAAATTGCACAATAATAATAGATCCATCATATTAGATCTAATTTGTTAAAAGTACAATTATTAATAACTACTTCAAAATAACCCGTTGTCTATAATTATTTTGAAAGAAACTAAAAATAATTAATAATTTACAAACAAAATCGATAGCTACGTATAAACATATAAATATTTTGAGAGTAATGTCGGCTTGACTTTAATCAAAAGTTACATATTTATATCGAATTTTACATCCTTTGCACTACAAGCATCTATTATCTTAAAAACAAATTAGAGGTGGCTGATAGTCATGGAGAGGATTCTAAATCGTTTTAGATACGCGGACCAAACATTTCAAAAAGTTACCATAGACTTGGCTCATTGTGATTTCTGGATTGTGCAAATATGTTCCGGTTTCAACAACAGAGGAGGATAATAATAGTAATCCTGATCTGGATAATGATGAAATGGAGGAGATTTTGAGAAGACTTCCTCTGCCATCATTGATGAGGGCAAAGACCATCTGTAAAACTTGGAATACGACCCATTTCAATGTCACTAACAATGAAAAATGGTCTCTCATTTTTGTTACTCCCCAAGATTTGTTGGAAGAGATAGTCATGTTATCTCATGGAACAAATTTTATAATTGCCGCTTTATTGGATACAATTTGGACTTGTCTCATAGAGTTTACAACACAATCTATAAACAAGTGCCACGTAGTGGCCTGCACTTGCTGTAATTAGTTATAATTTTAATTTTAATTTTAATTTTATTATAAATATTATATATATTTTAATTAATAGTTATTTAATAAAAGTAAAAATAATACAGATAAAAAATTAAAAAGAAACTTTGCATAAAATACTATAATTATATAATATAACATATATGATATAGTACTTTACTATAATTATATAATATAGCATATATATATAGTACTTTTATATTATATATTATAGAATAATATATATTATATAATAGATGTTTATTATAGAATATTATATATATTATATAATAGAATAATATATATTATATAATAATTGAATTTTTTAATGAAAATAAATGTTTACATTATAAAATATAAAATATAATATCTATGTTAAAAATATTACAAAACTATGTTAAACATTATCAAAAAAATCAAATTTGTTGAAGCTTCGAAAAAAGGGGTTCTATAACACCAAATCAATTGAACCAATTAAAAAGGAGATAAGTAATTTATATCATTTATTTAATTCATAAATAAATATTTAAACATTAGAAATATTCTAACAGTAAAACATAGTGATTTAGGATTGGTTGATTGTCCGAAAACTAATTCACGAATTGTGCAAACTGAATGCAATAGTATAGCCTACGACAAGTACAATAAGAGAAAAAAGATTTCATTTTTGAAGTATGTTTGTAATTTAAAATATTTTATTACAAATAACTAGCATACTTATATATATATATTTTTATTAAAAATAGAGATATCAAATTTCAAGATGTCTAAAAGGACTCTATTGCATTGATCAATTGTTTAAAATTTGGATGATCTAGATGTTCCTCTAAATAAATAGATACACAAAAAGATATAAATGAAATAATTTCTTAATTAACATAAATTGCATAATAAAGAATTGAAGAAATATAGGAGAACCATTCCGAGGCTTTGGCTCAAACATAAGAAGAAACATCTATGGTGGGTCTCCCAGACGTCTCTTCATCCTATGGGGGTAGGAGTGGGAAGATCATCAAATTAGAATATTTATGATGAAAAGAGGAATTGCCTTCCTTTCAAAATTCCTTGGCATGGAGGATGGTTCGGACGAACCTTTTGGGGATGATCTAGATGAAGATCTCGGATGGGTCTATCAATACAAATTTGAGGAAAAGTTAGATGGTGTGGAAGAAAATATTCTTCAAAAAATGAGGAGGAGGATGCAGAGGATGAGGAAAATGATGAGGCAGATGAGGAGGAGGATATTGATGATGAGGATGCAGAGGAGGATGCATAGGATGAAGATCGGGATGAGGATGAGGCAGGGGAGGAATAGGATTCAGACCATCAATATAATTATGATGACCATGATGTATCAGACGAGGCTACCTTGGATGTCAACAATGAGGAGGGATCCTCTTCATCCTCATAATTGGGCACAAAGCTAAGTGTCACTAATATTTTGTCATTTTAACTTAGATTTTCATGTTTTAAAGTTTGTTTATGAACTTTGTGGGGGCTTACTGTTAGACTGTTAAGTTTTAGTTGTTGGAGCATTTATCTACTCCATTTTGGTTTGGCCATATAGTAACCGATCGTCTTTGGATTATAGTTGAAAATTGTATGTAATATTTAAGATTAATATATCTCTTTCGGCTTCCACCTCTTATGCATAGAAAAAGAAAGAAAATAATGAAAATGTCTTTATAGTCTAGGATGATTTATAGTTGTATTTAATTTATTTCATTTTTTAGATTTATTTTTATCTTTATTGATAATCAATCACAACATATTTACTTAGGATGATTATTTATTTAATTGACCTAAGATCATTTATATAAGATATACTTGACCCATTACATTTTTGGTGAACTTGGCACTCCCCAAGATGACCTTATGCTAAATCCATATATATATATTAAGATTTAGATTTGATTTTCTTTATTTTTTTAGACAAAAGTGGACTAGCCACTATATATATATATATATATATATATATATATATATATATATATATATATATATATAAACTGATTCAAAGGTTCATCTAGGAAAGAATCAACAAGAAAACCCAGAATCATCACCTATTACAATTATGATTATAAATTTAAACTTTGAACACTAATCAATTACAAAATAGATGGGAGCTAGCCTCATAAACATCATAAAATATTAAAAATCCCAAAATCACATTCGATTATAAGTCAAAATTCATTTCCCTAAATCACTACCCAGTCATGTCACCACTATTCTTCCATTACATCAAAATCTGCATGCTGCAGAACACCTTGATTATTCCATGTGTTACCCCAACTAGCTGGAGGTACTATATGAATTTTGGTGACCAAACCATCTAGAACATCAACATTCTGCACTTGCAAAACCCCTGCATAACATATCCCGCATTTGGGTGTGATCCCAAATCTGAAGGCAAGTTGAAATCTAGGGCATTGGGTGGAAGAACATAGTCTCCTAAATTAGATGTTTGTCCCAGCGCTTGATTGAGAGTCCACAGTGAGACATTGGGAGATCCCATCATGTCGAGCATAGCTGAGACTGTGTGTTTGATATTTGATTCTCATTCCTTACCCAAAACCCTAGCCGCAGCCTGTAGAGTGTTCTTCTCAAAGTGAAATCTCAACATCTGTAATGTCTTCTTAATGTTATCATATGTTAGCATACATTCATGTTTCATAAGCAATTTATGATGAGAAAAAACCCACCTACTAGGGCACATCTAGACCACAAGTTGTATTTATGAATTCCAAATATTAACCGATTATCTCTGATAAAACATGAGGAGATTACCTTGTGAGCAATTAACAACAGTAAATCTACGGACTGAAGCATGTCCATTGCATTTGAAAGGAATATTGAGATAGCTTGGGATGGAAATAGAACCTGTTTTGATCTTGGGGTGAGAATCTGTTCTCCAATGATCCCGCATATGGCTTTGCAAATAACCGGTGTGTGAAAAATGAACATTTCATCGAGTTGAAAGTCATCCACCCGAGCTGGGAGATGTGTCTCTGTTTCATCAAGAAGGAGAAAGATTCTGTAATTCCTTGGTAGAAATTCATCGTTCAGGAGGCCGCATGAATCACATCTTGGAAACTCTCCTATAACTAACACCATCAAACAAGTTGGGAGAAAATGTCATGCTATGATGTTCACTTGGAGTCCGAAGCTACTCTATTTTTCGCTCAACAAATTCAAATACCCTCATTTACGCAATAACTTTGATAAGATATGTTGCAAATACATGATCGCCAACATAATGCGAAATCATGTTCCTATCCCTGCATTAATTCCTTCATACCTGAAATTATTTGTTTTCATGCTCGCGAGATTTCAATGTAATATCAAAAGCCATTTTGGAGACACCACGTGGCCAAAGGACACATGAGAGGCGTGTTTTCACTGTCGAATTAATTTTATCTTTTGTAAAGATCTTTAATATCCATTAAGCCACGTAACACATTGAGAGCCCGTACACCCTTGCAAGTTGTCACATGTAGTGTGATTTAATATTGATCTTTATATACTCTGTTCCCTGTTGTAATTACCATATATAGCAATCATCACTGGAGGGTGTTTGAAACGTCATTGTCCTATTTTGTTAAATCCCATATTTAAAATAAATATGGGATCATCCTATCTCCTTATTTGAATACATGTCATATGAAACCAGCCTTTGCAGTTCAAAGTTGTGCGTAATGAAATCCTATGGGTTTGTATCTTTGAGCATGAGTCCGTCACATCCTAGATTGGAGAGGTAATCAGCCACGACATTACCTTCTCATAGGGTATGAGAAATGGAAAGGTCTGAAAATGTGTCTAAAAGTATCCATATTTGATGGAGAATATACCTTAATTTCCAATGATGGATCTCCCATTTAATACATGCGTTGATGACGACCATAGAATCTCCTTCAACCTGTACAGTATCATATCCCCCTTTTTTGCCAGTACAAGAGCAGAGAATAGGCCATGAGCTTCTGCTATACTTTTAGTTCCTCCTATTATTGGGGATGTCTTGATTGCCAATACTTCTCCATTATGGTCTCTTATGCATACACCGATCCCGGAATGTCCAAGATTGCCTCTTGATGCACCATCGAAGTTGATTTTAACAGATTTAGGCTTGGAAGGCAGCTAATGTATGGAATCCCGACATTGTGCTTGTCTAATCTGACCATGTTTCCCCCAACCTATAGGCATGAGTATACCCTTCCATTCCCGAATGATGGAGCTATCCCAGCTTGTTAGTACTGGATTGCATTTAACTCTATTATGGCTTGCATTCTGGTGGTACCCTAAATTTTGATAATTTAGAAGTCCCAATCCATCATCAAGAAGCATGTTTCTCCATACTAAAAAATATCAAAGGAAGGAAGCTTTATGACACAAATAAATAGAACTAACTAATTGAACCCTTCAAAAAATGCTGGAATTCAAACCTGCTACAAAGATGATTTCGACAGAGGATAAAGATGGTGGAATTTTAAAAATATAAAAAATGCCCAGTTCGGGAAATCAAATTTCCTATCACCAATAAAAATCTTATCTTTTCACCATGTGTTTTGGATTTTTGACGAAAGCCAAATCCGAAAGTTAGGTAGTTATTTTTTAGTTAGTTATTTGTTTTTTTTAAAATTATTTGTAATAAGGGTTGTGTCTTTTCACCTTAAAGAGGTGTGAAAGCCACTCAAACATATATATATAATTAATGTAAAATGTGAAGAAAATACAACAATAATAATATTTTGATAGATGGATTATATGGATCAATAACTACAAATGTGAACTCTATTTTACCATTTTCATAATCAATAAAGATAAGTCCTTTTTCTTCATGTATGCAATTGTTTCATTATCATTTTACAATTAGTCCCTCGGATAGACAAATAGAACTTCTTCAAAGTGAAAATTTGATGTGTATGCTTCCTGATTTGATTCATAGTCTATATTTTCAATTGGTTTTCTCATTTTGCACAGTTAAATTCTATTGATTGAGGCCTCAGTCAATTGGTCTGTCATCTGAGAAGTATTACCCTTTTGATATATCTCTAAATTTGTTTTATGTTGCATGTACATTCCATAACACCTTTGAAGTGATAATTTTTCTTGTAAAACTGTCTCTGAGGTTGAACATAAGATTGGAATGATCTTGACTCTCTTGCCCATGGTAGAATAAGGCACTAGTCTAATCATTATTTGGATTATAGTTATTTAGTTCATTGTTTATAGTTTTGTGATATCTTATCTATCTGTTTTTTTAAAATTACATACACATTTACTAAACATTCTTTCAATTACTTAAAGTATTTCAATTTACAGTTTAGGATATACTACTTTCTGTTAGATTTCTTTCAAGTGTCTTTCCATACTTGGGAGAGAGGGTTGAAGTGTTTCTTATCTGATATAAAAAGTCTTGTAACTTGAAGGATAAGTCAAGGTATAGGCCTACCAGCCTTGGTTTTACAGAGCCAGAATTGCAGAAGTTCTAACCTTGCCTTGGTTGTGACTTGTTAGTTGGCTAAATCACTTGGGCTTCCAAGCATTGGATTGGAAAGTCCATAGGAAATCCAATATATTGATTTAAGCACCAACAGATTGGCGACTGTGTTGGGGAATTTATTAAAAGAATATTTTTGTATTTTACCTAGAAGCTCTGGTGATATATTTAATACTCTACAGGGAGAAAATAACTCAGAAGACAGTAAGTATTTTCCTTTTGATAAGAAGGTGGCGACTCTATTGATCAAAGCATTTTAGACAGTGACTCTATTGAGGGAGAAGAATCAGAAGGAGATGGTGGATTGTTTTTTCAAATGTATCCATCATTTCAAAGAAAGCCTTTCATTCAAGATGGTATCAGGCCATTGGATCTTAGGATATTTCAATGCATCCCAAATAAGTTATCCCCTAAAATTTCACAACTTCTACCAAAGTTCCATGGAGAATGGGACGAATCGACACTACAACACTTGGATGCATTTTATAAATTCATAGAAGAATATGAGGTTTCTTTAGAGGATCAGGTGATGAGGCTATTTGTCAGGACGTTAAAAGATAATGCTAGACAAGTATATGAATCACTACCCACACAATGTATCTCATCATGGAGACAATTTGAGCAGTGGTTTCTTGATATTTTTCATGATGCTAGTGGTGAAGAAGAAAACATGTGTTATGAACAGGAAGGAGAGCCAAATTATATTTTGGAGGAAGAGTCTTAAATGTCCCCTTTGGATACATTCTTCAGTTTGGAAAAATATAAATGTGAAGCTGCAATATATTTGTTCAAGAGAATGATAAAGATCTATCGGGAAATACCTTCAGATATCAGGTCTTTGGGAAGGTAATTCATGGATAAACTTTGTGAGTTAGGAATATACCATGATTCTAAACTATTGGTTTTTCTTGAGAAAATATGTGAAGTATTGAGAGAAAAAAAGAATGATGACATAGAGGAAAAAAAATTGGATTAGATTGAAGAAGAATCTATACATAGTGAGATTTGCATGGAAACAGGTATCAATGACCATGATGATAAGGAAGAAGATCTTCTTAGTATAGAAGAAATATCATATTTACTAAACATGGAATATCAAAAAAATGTTGAGAAGAGTGGTCAATTTTTTTTCTCAATGCACCATGATAAGAAAGTTGATGGATCAATACATACTCGGATGTTACTATATGAAGAAGATGATAAATTTCAAGAGTCAAATAATAGAGATGAAATAGAACTGCATACAACATATGAACACGAAGAAGTTTCAAATGAAAGCTCCCACAGAGATATGCCCGAGTTCTCTATATCCTTGAATCCATTATTTGAAGAATACTTTATATGCAATCAAGTCCATCGATATAATGATAAAGATAGTGAACCTGGTGATCATTTTGAAGATGATGAAACTAAAAATATGTATGGGGAAGTGTATTCAAAAAGTGAGACATGCATTATTTCATCCTATGAGCAGAAGTTGGATCAAACATATGAAGATGAGATGGAATTAAATAGAGACTATGAGGAGAATGTGTTGAAGATTAGTTCTAAAAATTATCCGAGTATCCTATATGATCAAATTGTTGATAAGAAGGAAGTTCCTGAGTGTGAGTTATCTCCAAATCCTTTTTGTGAAAAGAAACAACATCTTCAGTATAGGGAAGATTGTGTATGTAAAGGCATCCAAGCAGAAGAGCTTAATCTAGTTACTTGTAGGGTTGATCAAATGCATGGGGATCTTCTATTAAGCAAGGACTATAGTGCACCTGCTGACTTTTCTAAAGGTAAACAAAAGTCAATGTGTGTTAATAAAGAAATGAATGTTTTCCATGAGAGTGGTGACATCGTATTTGAGAGATCCAAAGTATTACATGATCAAAATTATGTGTTTGATAGAGGAAAGAAGCAGTGTTCATTTTTTTGGGGGCCTGGGGCCACCCAATTCAATGTTCCTATGAAATTTATTCATGAGCCTATTGGTATAAAGATAAATCTTAAAGATGAGAACCAAATCACTTTGCATCAGATTAAGTGTGGATACTTGGTCTGCTTCTCCAGAGATAGCTAGAATCTCGCTATGCTCACAGGGAGCATACGTCCCCACAAAGAGCCACTGGTGGTACCCTAAATTTTGATAATTTAGAAGTCCCAATCCATCATCAAGAAGCATGTTTCTCCATAGTAAAAATTGTTAAAGGAAGGAAGCTTTATGACACAAATAAATAGAACTAAGTAATCGAAGCCTTCAAAAAATGCTGAAATTTAGACCTACTACAAAGATGATTTTGACAGAGGATAAAGATGGTTGAATTTTAATAATATAAAAATGACCCAGTTCAGGAAATCAAATTTCCTATCTCCAATAAAAATATTATCTTTTCACGATGTGTTTTGGATTTTTTACCAAAGCCAAATTCGAAAGTTAGGTAGTTATTTTTTAGTTAGTTATTTGTTTTTTGTAAAATTATTTGTAATAAGGGTTGTGTCTTTTCACCTTAAAGAGGTGTGAAAGCAACTCAAACACACACACACACACACACACATATATATATATATATATACATAATGTAAAATGTGAAGAAAATACAACAATAATTATGGGTTATCCCACAATGCTGTGTCCCACTTTTTGGCCAACTTTGACACAGAGATTAACATTTTGAGAAAAAACTTCATTTTCGAACACCTATTGCCGGAAAACTATAAGGAATTTGATGATAATGTAAACTAGGGTATTTTAGAATTTTCTTTCTAGTTTCTAAATATATTTTAAAATTTTTTTTTATTAAAATTCATTTTTCTTTCTCCTTCGAAAAGTGGTTCTTGTAAAAAAACTATGATTTTAAGAAGTGACTGTCACTTTGATCAACATAACTTTTTTTTAAAATATGATAACGATGTAATTATTTCAAAATTATATTTGTAACTTCAATATCCAGAGGATGTAATTGGTTTCATTCATTTTGGGTCAATATTTCATCTTTTATTGAGTTCTAAAGTGACAGTAACTGTAATTTAGACATAAGGTCACTTTGATCACCATAACTTGAAATGTATATATCGAAATTCAAAATTTTTTTTTTTATAGAAAGGTAACACAAATACCCTTTTCCTACATATTTTTTTTTTTGTAATTTAGTATTTTTTTCGAAGCCTTGAAGAGACAGGTTGTTGAATCGCCAAAAAAACCTATGTTTAGTTAAAGTAATATTTGAAAGTGACAACAAACTCAATAGGTATGAAAATTATATTCATTAGAAAGCTTGTTCTGAATTGCATCATTTGGTATCATCCGTTTGAGGAAAACATTTGGTTTGGTCACTGTTGTAGGCATTCAAAGACCAAATTTTATGAATTTGTTTTTTTCTTACAAGAAATTTTCATTTTTGGGGTCTTCGAGTGAAGACCCCCTTCGCACGAAGGGGTCTAAGAGGCTTTGTGCGAAGCTCCTTGTGTGAAAATTCTGGTAAAAACCATCCCGCTAGATTTTTATCCTAGGCACTTTGCGCGAACTAGGTCGCCTTTGTTGAAATTTTTTTTTGAAAAATTTGGAATGGTATAAAAGTAAAGTTTTTTTTTTCTAATTTTTCACCGAATTACAGCAAGTAAATTCACTTTTTCTATTATTGTTCAATTTTTACAATTGCATTTTTGGAATAGGGATTGTTATTTCTATTTTTTTCAAAGGCATAATTTTGAAGAGGAGAAATGCTATATCAAAGTATTTTTTTGAGGAATTTTTTTTTATTGAGCTGATCTTTTGGAAGAAATTTTTTGAAGAGCAGAAATGGGGAACAAGAAGGGAAGAAAACATAAATCTGCTAGAAAAAGATCACTTGGTGCTGAACAAAGAAATCATGAAGCTGAATTGACATATTATCATAAAACTAAAGATGGTGAAGGACAAGCTGAAGTGGGAGGATCAATTCAAATCGAAGAATTGCACATTAAAGAAGGGTCGGGATCACTCCCTATGGAAGCTCAGACAATTGATGTTGGAGAAGGTTGAGGATCGTGTGCTGCTACTGGTATGGATGAAAATATAAATTTAGCTCAAACTGTAAAGAGAAATATTAACTATAGAAACTTAGATCATTTACTTACAATGGATGTGGAAAATTTGAGATCACTTGCTAATGTTCAACCTTTAAGTCTTGCTAAGAAGAGGTCAATGAATATGATAGCAAGAGAAATATTGGATAAATTTGATAATTTAGAAACACTTGAACAAGCTCAATTTCTTTCAGTTGTACTTATAAATATAAAGTTGGAAGGGACATTAAAATTATTGGGTATAGATGCAACATCAAAAAAGAGAAAAGTTGTTGACATGCAAACTGATATGATTAAAAATCTTAGGAAAGGTTTGAACCAGGTAGGGAAGTGATCTTGAAGTAAAGATAAGACCATTACAAGAAAAGTTATGTTGACATCCATTGTAGGTAGCACTATGCTCCAAAAAAGACAAATATCTTCAGTTTCGTCTCAGATTGGTTTTAGTAGGAAAATAATATCACGATATGTTAATAGGAGAATTCTTTTGGATGATAACACCTTGGAAGGTACTTGGGAAATCATGTGTAGAGCTCCTTGTTCTGATAGGATTGATGGAGGAATCAAGGATTTGGTCATATTATTTTGGAATGATAATACACGTCCTTCATCAAATAGTAGAGATGTTATCAGGCATAGAATTTTAGCTAATCAATATGAATATCATATGAAACATTGGTTGGACACAACAGAACATGAAATGTATGTGTCATTTTGTAGTTCAAATCTTAATATAAATATTGGGCAAACAGTGTTTGGAAGATTGAAGCCATATTATATCAAGACAAACAAAGTGTTTGAAACTTGTTGTTGTCGTTATCATATTGAATTTGATCTTCACTATCAGGGTTTTTGAAAGTTTGTAGAAGACACTTATGGTTTTGAAAATGCTCCTCCTAGTAGAAGAAGT
>MU227225.1:1362511-1370011 GCA_018584345.1 Thuja plicata
ATTATACATTGTGGGGGGGGGTGCATTTTCTTTCTATAATTTAATTTAGAAATGACCCTTCTACTTTCATCTACTTCTTCTCTCAATGTCGGACCCCTCTGTGGCCTGGCTGACACCACACAATTATCACACCTAGAAAGCACACATGACTAGGCTACTTATGTCACGTGGCTTATGATCATGTCTAGATGAACACCAACCTATCCTACAACAACCTTTTGAGGTTCTTCAGCACAGAAATAAAATGGATGAAGCCACAGGCTTGATTGCATTGAACATCTCCGACAGTCTCCTGTTTCACCTGGATGGGTTGACCACTCCTAGGGCCATTTGGGGGAAGTGTTCATATTTTTTTGGCATAGTGAATGAGTTCTGTGCATTACAGCTTGATGCAGAGTTGACTTTTTTGACACCTACCATCTTTCACACCATTGAGGACTTCCTGATGAAGTTCAAATCTTTGCGCTCAGTTTTGTAGGGATGTGAGAAAACCAACATAGATGATGAGTGTATCTTCTTGCTACTCTCAAAGCTAAGAGGAAAGTATCAGATCTTTTCTTCCACTTTGTACTCCACCATGGATGATTTGGGTACCACACACACCATGCCTTCATTTGAGACATTATGTGATCGGTTGACACGGGAATAGGCAAAGATCCAACAGATGGATGCTTCTATCTCTTCAAGATAAGCATTGGTTGCTCAGTCTTCATAGGGGAAACCAAAATAGAAAGCTAAACCAGAGAAAGATTCAACAGGTAATGAGCATTCCTCCAAACCTACATAGAAAACTGATTCAAAACCTTCAACTAACCCTTCCAAGGGTAAATCTTCTTCGAATTCTACTGAGTCTACCTCCAAGACTAAGAAGAAATCAATTGAGACCTATAGCTTTGTGGAAAATATGGACATCCCGTTTCAAGGTTTTAGAAATGTTTGGAGGCTTTAGAGGAAGCCATGCAGGAGCATCACATTTTAGCTCCTCAGTCCACATCCTCCCTTGCAGGGAAAGGTCATGCTCTTACTGCATGAGAAATGACTTCTGGGCCCACCTGGATTCTTGATTTTGGTGCCTCTCACCACATGAATCACACTCAACTGTTGGTAACCTTACTTGGTCCTTGTGCTACTTCACAGATTGTTGTTGGGAACTCATCTCATCTTTTAGTTTTGGGTTCTGGTTCTGTTGCATTAGCTAGGGTTTCTCTTCAGGATGTTCTTTTTGTCCCTGACATTTCAATGAACCTATTGTCTATCTATCATATTTTCCACTCTGGCTCTAGTAAGATAGTTGAGTTCTCACCACATGATGTGGTTATTCGGGACTTACATGATTCTGATTGGATAGTGGCTAATGGGAGTGCTGACTTTGCATCCTGCCTATACAAATTTGATGGATTTGAGTCTTCTGATGGCATAGGTTCCTGTCTTATAGCACATGCAGATTCAGTGAGCAGAATTTGGCATGAGTGTTTGGTCCATGTCAATTACATATGTCTTCATTAGATGAGAACACAAGAACTTGTTCTTGGACTTCCTCAGATTTCTTGCATAGATGGGGTTTGTCAGGGTTGTGTTATTAGCAAACAACATAGGGATCCTTTTCCTTGTGGACAAGCTACTCATGCTTTGGCACCATTGGAGTTGATTCATAGTGACCTCATGTCATTTCCTACTCCTTTTCTGGTGCTAGATATGTGCTTACTTTCATTGATGACTTCTCCAGGTGCACATGGGTGTAATTTTTGAAGTACAAGTCTGATGTCTTTGATTCCTTTTGAGTCTTTAAGACATTTGTGGAGAAGCAATCTGGTCTTTGTATTTGGTGGATACACACAGATAATGGGGGGGATTATGTGAACCAAAATTTTAGGGATTTTTGCTCTGAACATGGTCTTCAGCATCAATTTTTAGTGCCCTACACCCCTCAGAAGAATGGTGTAGTAGAGAGAAAGAATAGAACACTTCGGGAGATGGCTAATTATATGATACAGTCCAGGTCCATGGATTCATCCTTTTGGGAAGAGGTAGTCAATTGTGCCAACTATATTTAGAATTAGATGCCCCACTAGGTATTTCTTCATATGACTCCTAAGGAGGCTTGGTCTCATGTCAAGCCTGATGTATCTCATTCTAAGTTTTTGGTAGTGAAGCATGGGCATTTGTGCCTAATTCTTAGAGGAGAGCAATGGAGTAGAAGAGATGACACCTCATTTTTGTTGGCTACTATGAGGATGTTAAGGAATACATGTTGTTTGATCCTAATTCTAGAGAGGTCATGTTTTGACGGGATGTCTAGTTTGATGAGTGCCTTCCTGCAATGGATACCTTGCTTCCAGAGACTACTTCATTTACCACTAATCCCTCATCCCTTCTAGTTTCTTTTTAGGATGATGAGGATGATGATCTTGGTGATCCCCATTTACCTCCACCATAGGATCCTCCATCGATGCCTAGATGGGCTCATGTTATAGTTGATGCTGCAAGATCTCTGGCTGGTGACCCTTCCACTTCCGGTCACACCTGGTCTCATATTGTGTGTTCTAGTATTCTGAGTCATGCTATTTTTGGTAATCCTCAGACATTTGCAGCAGCGATAGGACATACTAAGTGGGACAATGCTATGGAGAAGGAGTATTCTTCTTTGATGAAGAATCATACTTGGGATCTTTGTTCTCTTACTAACGGAAGAAAGTTAGTGTGATGCAAGTGGTTGTATCGTACTAAGTTTTCTGTTGATGGTTCTGTTGATAAGTACAAGGCACATCTTGTTGCGAAGGGTCTTTCACTGGTTGAGGGTATTGATTACACTAAGACATTTTCCCCTGTCACCAAGATGAACTCTATTTGCCTTGTCTTATCCCTCACAGCTTCTTAGGGATGGCCCATTTTTCAGATGGATGTGAAGAGTGCATTCTTGCACGGTGATCTTACTTAGGATATTTACATGGAGCAGCCTCAGGGATTTGTGTAGGATTCCTCCTTGGTTTTTAGACTTTGGCATTCTTTGTATGGTCTCAAACAGGCCCCTCATGCTTTCTACTGGATTCACACGATGCCATTATGATCCTACAGTCTACATTCAGCGACTTGAGGATGAGGTTTTGATCCTTGTGCTATATGTTGATGATCTTCTCATCACAGGTAGCTCATCTTCTATGATTTAGGATGTTCAATGTGCATTGATGGAGCAGTTTGAGATGACTGATCTTGGTCTGTTACACTTCTTTCTGGGTCGGCAGATTGTTGATTCCTCTGCTAGGATCTTTGTTTACCAGTAGAAGTATGCTCTTAACATGCTTCAACACTTTGATATGCTTGATTGCAAGCCTGCTCCCACACCTTTTTAGTTGGGTGTTACCTTGTCTACCTCTTGCACTTCACCTTCAGTGGATCCTACATTGTATCGCCAGTTGGTTGGCAGTTTGTTGTACCTGACACACACTCATCCTGATCTCTCCTTTGCAGTTGGTCTCGTCTCTCAGTTCTCACATGAGCCTCATGAGAGTCATTGGCAAGCTGTCAAGTGCATTCTAAGATACATTCAGGGCACCCTTATGTATGGCATTCATTACACATTAGGGGTTCCTCACATTGTTGGCTTCACTGACTCAGATTGGGCTGGTGATTTTGATGATCCGAAGTGTACTTCTAGCTTTGTCTTTTGTCTTAGCTCTGGTCCTATCATATGGTTGTGCAAGAAGTAGAATGCTTGCACACTTTCATCTATAGAGGTTGAGTACAGAGTGGTAGTACATGCTAGTTAAGAGATTTTATGGCTTTGGCAGTTGATGATTGAGTTTGGTTTTCCTCTTAATCGTCCCACTATTTTGTGGTGCGATAATCAGAGTGCTATTCACATTTCCCGCAACCCAGTGGAGCATCAGCACACTAAACACATTGAGCTTCATATGCATTTCATCCGTCAATAGATTCAGGATGGTGTTCTCACTTTGGATTACATTCCCACTGACATGCAAGTTGCTGACATCTTCACCAAACCTTTTGCATCTCTGTGCTATCTTCAATTGCATTCTATGCTTGGGGTGACAGAAGTTGTCCTTGGGAGGTCTTCTTGAGGCCTTCCTTCCTTCATGTTTTTTTAGCATGGTTGTTCTATCTCATTTTGGAGAGGGGTTTTTCCCACTGGGTTTTCTCCTTTATCTCCAGTTTATAGAGATTTCCTTGTATTGGGTACCTAATCAGGCCTTGTTGCCGGGACCCATTTTTTCTGCTTTAATAGCTATGCTAGGTTAGCTTACCTCTTGAGCTCCACTTAAGGGGGGGTGTTAGAGTAATTATTTATCTTCACTTATTAATTAGATCACTTTGATTTAATTATTAAGTTTTCTTTTACTCTATTTTGCTTAAGTTGTCACTTAGGTGCATATAATTAATATTTTATATTAATTATTATGCACAACCTAGCTTTTTCCTTTTAGGGTTTTTTCGTTCACCTTTTAGGTTGAATTCTTGTAATTATTGTTCATTATCTTGGAATACAATTTGCTCACTCCACTGAGATTTTTCAAGTCTTTGCTTTTGTCTCTTTGGTTTCCTTTTAGAAATAGGTTATTTGCATGCAAGTATTCTTGGCGAACTGTGAAGTTGGATTTCTCAACTTCTACAATTGAGTTACATACACCATCATCTTGTATACCATACATCCTTCAACCATAGAACCCTCGAGACGTGCTCTTTGTCATACCAAACCCTTCAAAAATTTCAAGTGTCTCTCAACCATCCACATTGACATAGCATGTATAGGTCCACACATTTCAATCTCCTCAACTTGGTTTATGAGGTAGTGTTCTTGTGCATTTAAAAAGGTTGAAGGTAAACACTTTTGCATTTTACACATTAGGTGAGGAATTCTTTTCTTCCAATATTTTATATCTTTTTTATGGATTTTATTTAGATGAAAACCACCTACAAGGGATTGAAGACACAAAAATATATAAATAAAAGACTTTACAATATATTACTTTTTTGATATATTGAACAAATATCATTGCTTACCTCATGTATTTTCCAAGACCATATATCACTTGTTTGATATTATTTTTGAAGTTCTCTAGGAGCGATAGGGGTAGCAAATACTGCAACAATTGTCAACTAATCATTTCATACAATGAAAATTGAATGCAGTTACACAAATATATTGTAAATACAAAATACTATGACTTGCCTTGATGAAGGTATGCCAATCATGCATTTTCATCCCTGACCCAAAATCACTCTTCTTTGATATGACATTGCTTATATTCACAGCAAATCGTGTAGGAAATCAAATTTTGTGTATGACTTCTTTTATGGCATTACTTTGTTGCTCTTTTAATTACCAAAGAAGAGCACTTGCATTAATCCAGTCTCCATTATTTCTATTTGATTCAATGATATTTTTCATTGCAGGATTGGAATCATGAATGTCACTAGAAATTTTGCCAAGTTTTTCTTTGTCACGCCTTCCATCCAATATTTTTCACAATGTCTCTGTTACATTCTTTCCAATATGCATAGTATCAAACAAATGCACAATTTGTAGTTTTTCATAGTAGGGCAGCCTACTAAATTATCTGGGATAACATTTTAGTCCCTTTGGAAGTTGGTCAGTGATGCCTTCATGACCTTCAAGATCATCAAATACATAATTAGCCAACAAAACACAATCAAAATATATAATTCTCAAACATCAAACATTAGGTGGAATGATATTACCTCAAATTCTATTATATTCAAACTTTCATAGGTGAGGTGTCATTCTTCAGGGCTTTGATGTAGTCTCTTCTTTCCCATTGAAAAGATGTTTTTCCATACTTCAATACTTATGATTTCTGGGGAGGAAGTGTCTATACTCATCAAACACCTGCTTTCTTAAACTTTTGGAATGACGAGATTTCATCTTTGGACCACACATTGGACATGAAAATTTTCCCTTTGTTTGAAGACCTACAAGATAACGATACAATTGGATTAAATATGTTAATTTTTAGAATTAGAATTATCGCGTACAACTAGAATTCACCGTAACATACCACAGAAATGTGTCAACCCTGGAGCATCATGAATTGTCCACACAAGCATTGCATGAAATTGAAATTGTCTTTGTCTAATTGGTATAGAGATGTCATACATAGTGAAACCATTCCATAACACCAACAACTCGTCGATAAGAGGAGCAATATATACATTCATATCTTTCACTTGGTACTTACCTAGTTGAATTAACAACGACACTAGATAATTATTGTGGCCATTTCACTCCAAGACTTATAATTACATGTAGATAACTATAAAATAATAAAATACCTGGAACAATCATTGCCAACATAATGTGCTCCCTCTTTAATGACATCCATGGTGGAAGGTTATTGTTGATAACAAAAACAAGCCACACTGAGTAAATAGATCTCATCTCTCTGTACAGATTGACACCGTCTGCTACAAAAGAAAGCCTGAGATTTCGAGGTTCTTCTTTAAAGTGTGGCCACTTTTTCTCTATGTCCATAAATGATGAACCATCCATAGGCATTCAAATAATTTCATATCGACTCCTTCTATGTGCATGGTAATCCATAAATTGTGTCAAGCTATTGCACCTGAATAATCATTTCAGACGTGGAATAATGGGGATGTAACGAAGAACCTTGCGAGGCACCTTTTTTGTCATTTGATCATCTCGATATCTTCTCATATGACATTCAGGGCATTCTGTTGCATTTTCGTGTTCTTTATGGTAAATAATATGATCTTAGGGACAAGCAACTATTGCTTGATACTCCATTCCAATATGTTTCATAATGACACATAATTCTCAGTACGAGCAAGGGAGAACATTTGATGGTGGTAACATAAACTCTCCTATCAATCTACAGAAAAAAATATAAGTCATTACTATAAACAATCTTAATGGTACATGTTTCACCTTTTATAGACTATAATGTTTTATATGACAAACCTTAGCATACATGACATTGCTATGTTGGATAAACCATTCATAACCTTCAAATTCACCAACAACAATAAAGCAGAGAGAAGAGTAGATTGAGAGCCTTCATAAAAGGGCATGTTCACCTTCTCAATTAGAGGTATATCATGGATGACGTCAATGTCATCATCATCATAATCATCATCATCATCAGCACTAGTAGCAGCAGTACCAAATGTGTCAATGATCAATGCATTCATGCCATCATCTTCAAATGTGTTTTCTGGCGTATGATCGTCATCTTCCATGGGATCATGATGTTCAACTTAAATACTCACATCTCCATGTTCCTCTATATTCACACCCCCATGTTCCTCTGAGATGTGGTGGTCCATATCATGTACTACACTAGGGAGATCGACCTATATAAAAAATTATGATAATCAAATCCCCCTTCAATGTGATAATCAAACCTCCTTCCATGGTTCATATGTATATTAATTGTGAAAAAAATATAAAAAAAAACAATTACCAATGGATGATAATCAAACCCCCTTCAATGTGACCATTCT
>MU227225.1:1374852-1388695 GCA_018584345.1 Thuja plicata
TGGCTCGATTTGGTCTAGTCAAAATATATCTACCCACTGTATCTGAAGTGATGGAGGTGGCTACAGATGTGATCTCACCTATCCTGTCCACTACTTCCCTCTGAGAAGGAATGACCACTCTATCTATAGTAGAAGCCATCGCTGGTGCCACTGCTGGAGTCCTCTGCCCAACTAGCTCTCTATGAGTACGCACAACCCAACCAGCCCTATGATACTGATCTTGGTTGGCAACTCTATTGTGCCCCTGACCATAATATCCTCTAAGATCTAAATAGTTGATGTTGAGTCCCAAATGAAACTCAGCGTACAACTGTTGTGCAAAATATAGAGGAAACTGGTCGTTATTAGGATAACGACCATGTGCTGCAATAAAATGCAGGTATATCATGCATGCAATCTGAGGTATCTCACACCGTGTAACTTGATATGCCCTCACCTTGGGCTTCCCATCATAAAATGGGAAAAACTCTCATTTTATGATTTCCTTGGGGACACGACTCTAGACCGTCTCCAAGGAAACATCACCCGATACCTCATCTCTCAACTCTCAAAAAATAGTATCTACGACCTCTGGTGTGAAAGAAGAATGTGATGTCAATCTGGCAGACATGTCCTCTAAAATCCTTAATATACCAATCTCTATACATGCCATCAGTCGTAGATTTACGAATGGCATGTCTAAGTCTATCCATCTCTATCTACGCTATTTAAAAAATCATTGACAGATCAGGAGTGCAATGTGCATCCTGAGCTGGCTCATCATGGGTGAGTATATCCTGAGTGGCCATCTAGATGTAACATACATGAAAGCTAAGTGTTAACAATTAAGTACTTGTTTACATGTGTTATAATTACATGTAAAATGGAAACAAATATAGATGAATATATAAAATTATAGTTCTTAAGGGGTTCTATTAGGTCTTAAGGGTCCTTGGATGTACTAAGGGGTATTAATAGGTCTTATTAGGTCAAGTAATTGGTTTTATTAGGTCTTGAGGGGTCTTATTAGGTCATGTGAGTGGTTTTATTAGGTCTTGAGGGGTCTTATTAGGTCTTAAGGGTTCTATTAGGTCTATAGGGTCCTTGGATGTACTAATTGGTATTAATGAGTGTAAAGGGTCCTTGAACATGTACTAGTATAGGTCTTAAGTCCAGTCTTATTAGGTCTTAAGGGACCTCCTATTACCTGTATTAAGGGGTATTAATAGGTCCTATTAGGTTGAAATTAAGTGGTTTTATTAAGTCTTAAGGGTATTAATAGGTCTTATTAGGTCAAGTAAGTGGTTTTATTAGGTCTTAATGGTGGACTATTAGGTCTAAAGGGGTCCTATTAGGGATTAAGTGGTCCTATTCTAGGTCTTAAATATCGTAAGAGTTCTTAAAGAGTTTTATGTCACAATAAGGGTCCTATTAGGTCTTAGGGGTCTTTGGCTATACTAACCTGGGTATTAATCGGTCCTATTAGGTCAAGTAAGTGGTTTTATTAAGTCTTAAGGGTACTATTAGGTCTAAAGGGTCCTAAGAGTTCTTAAAGTGTTTTATGTCATGTAATAGGGGTCCTATTAGGTCTTAAGGGTCCTTGGCACAGTACTAAGGGGTATAAATATGTCTTAAGAGGTCCTATTAGGTCTTAAGAGTCCTATTAGGTCTAAAGGGTCCTTGGATGTACTAATTGGTATTAATAGGTATAAAGGGTCCTTAGATGAACTAACTTACCTATCTTACGTCCAATCTTATTAGGCCTTAAGTGGTCCTATTAGGTCTTAAATGGTCTTATTCTAGGTCTTAAGGATCCTAAAGGTTCTTATTTAGAGTTTTATGTCACAATAGGGGTCCTAAAGGGACATAGGGTGTACAGATAGTCCTAATAGGTAATCCTAGGTATTTTAAAGGGTCCTACTTGGGTTCTTAATAAGTTTTATGTCACAATTTAGGGGTTCTGAAGGGTCCTAAGGTGTATTATTTGAGTCCTCTAAGTGTCTTAAAGTGTACTATGACATACATACTAAAACATTTAATATTTTAACATCTAAAGTTCTACATAAATAGAATATATATATGTACATGTAACTGCATGAATAACATCTCATGTTACTAGTTTAGGCTTATCTAGCCATAACTTTGGGTCATGGATCCTGCTTAATACTAACCGAATCCACTCAGTCTTGAATAACTTCGGGAACCATAGGGAATTTGGGAGCCCTTTCACTTCGATGTGTTTTTGCTTATATTTAATAGTGTCATCATCTTTGCATAGCTTCTTGAAAGCTTGCTCAACCTTCAGGTCGCCAATCTCTACGATCTTGCAATGAATGTATGCTTGCACCTCTTCGATGAGAAAAACCCTAGCTAGTTTTCATGAGAATGCTCCAGCAATGTCGGGTTGTGAGGAAACCTTTGGCCATATTTTGTAATGTGGTTCTTCACATGTAGTGTTCTTTTTAAGTTTGACCTGGTTCTTCTTAAAATTCTTTAGCTTAGCGGTTCTTGATGTGGTCGTCATTGTTTCTTACATTAGGGATTTTCTGTAAATGACAAATAGAGTTCTTGGTTATGCTTGGTACTTACTTTAAGCTTTGTAGCTGTAAATGATTTGTTTGGAGTGCTTTCAATCGGGTTGGATTTGCTTCTGCAATGATGTCGCTTCTTACTCTGGTTTCGCTCTAGTTGCTTTGCTTCAAATTGCTAGTGAGAAATGAAACCCTTCCGTCATCTATTTATAAACTTTTCCCTAAGTTGAGGCATTAATGCTCAACCACTCCTCAGTGTGTGAAGACAGAGTCATCGGTTTAAAGCATTAACATCTCTTCTACTAACAACGCGATGCTTCGGGTAGTCTTTTTAACTTTCCTTTTACCGATAGGTTTTAGTGTATAGCGAAGACAACTTTTCAACTTGCTTGATTACCGACGGATCTTGGTTTACACTAGCAACTTTAGCTTTTATATTTTTAACCGACGATGCTTGGTAAGTGTAGGCATTTAAGTTTTGAATGTATACTCAATGCATTTTGGTATGTGTTGACCGATGAAGTAATTTTTACATAATTTAACAAGTAATACCATAGTGCATCTATAAGCATGCTAATTTGGTATTTCAACTATGTATAATGAAAATGATGCAAAATATAACTTTGTATAATGCAGTTCCATACTTACTTGTTCTACTTAGGTAGGGGTGGTGATGTCACCAGATCCAATAGATAAGGTGTCACCAGTTGCATTGCTCGGTCCCACCTCATCATTATTTGTAGCTTTTCTCCACATGATGTTTCTCATCTTCTTGATATCTTCAATGGTGTTTCCATTGGCAAAGGTGTTGGTCTTTGTCATTCATTCTCTATAGTCTTTCTTTAGATGACCGACTTTGTGACAGAGTAGAGATGCCATTTTGGGGTTAGTCCAACCTCTAGAATTTCTTTTACATCATCTTATGTAGCTTGCAACAATCTGACTGAATCTTCCACATGAGTTATAATTTTCCCAGGTGTTATAATCCAGTACATACTGGTTACCGACTCTATTGGGTTTATAGGTATATCTTGATTTCTAAGCTTCCATGCTTGCTTTTTCTTCTTCCATCATTCAAGTGTTTTGTGCCCATACAATTTGCAATTAGGACAGTATTTGTCCATATAGGATTCCTTCTTTGGTTGTTTCATCTCAGACTTACATTCATAAGCTTTATTTCCTTTCTTGTTACATTTATAACAGATTCCTATGAATAAAGATGTGGATTTAGGAATACCTTTCATTTTTCTCGTAGATACATTTGATGTGTGGCCTTGCTTTCCACAGTGATTTCATGTTAGCTTTCTTGGTCTTGGATTAGCATAGGCATTCTTTGGATCAGCTTGATTAGGTGATTCTCCATTCTTGGTATAGCCTAGTACGGTGTTGTTGGATCTCCTTTGTCAATCAAGGAAATCATCCATTCTTTTATTTCTTTCTTCAGCTCTCTTGATTACCTCATTATGCTGCTAGTGAATTCTTGTTTCATGTTTCAAATTTTCATTTTCTTCCCTTAGCTCACTGATAGCTTCTATTCTTTCAATGAGTTCAACATTCATTTTGTTTACCACTTGACTCATAAGAATAATTTTCTTTGTAATCTCATGGTGTGTGTAAGTCTTTGTATTTCAGACTCTTTTTCTTGTAGCTTTTCAGTAATATTCCTTCTATCCTCAATAGCTAGTGTTCTCTCTTTCTCAGCTTGTCTAGCATTGTTCATGACATCAATCATTCTTATCATGTGTGTCTCTTGACCAATTTGTAGAGATTTCACTTGTCCAGCCATATGTTGATTGATTTCATTTAAGCTTGTGATGCTTTCCTCTGATGTATCTGATACTTTTGTTGTAGTAGATCCTGAAGACTCAGATAGATCTGGTTTCTCTTCTTCTTGGTGATCTATTTAATTACAGTGAGATGCCATAATCTTTCTTTCATCTAACAACTGTCCCATCTTGATTCTAGCTTCTTTATATTTCTCATAGAAGATCTGAATTTCTAGCTTCTGATTCTCAATACTTTTATCAAGTCTGTACTTATCCATTGTATAATCTTTTCTCGTAAGTCTTTATGCTTTCCAATTAAGAGTTCTATCTCTGATACCAATTATTGGAAATAATGGGAAGTGTGTACTGATAGGGGAGGGGTGAATAAGTACCTCTAAAACTTTTATCTCTTTTAACCTTTATAAATTGTGTAATCAATTGTATTGCCAACCATCTATTCTAAACTATCTTGGTGTAATTTATATCAATTATTTATCTTTAACAAACATGTATACATTCAAAGAAACATTCATTAAAGTAATTGACTCGTAACACAAGATATGGTAATTCAGAAAACCTCAGTAAGAAGGTAAAAATTGTGGTGGGGATGGCACCCACAAAAAATTCACTATCTGTAGATTGGAAGGGGCCGGTTAAGACTTACAATTTGATCACTTCTGATGATCTACCCTATTAAGAGTATCTGTGGAGACTTGTTAAGGTCTACCCTGTTAAGAGCTTTAGCAACACTCTTTAGTATGCACTTGGTTAAGAGATTTACAATAGGGTTGTTAGATACACCTTCCTATGGATTTCTTCTATTTTCTACACTTGTTAGAATGCAGAAAAAAATACTCATTTACCTGAGTGTATGCAATCTAACAATTGCTGATTACAGATCCATTACAATTCACATGTATAAATGTATCACTTATTGTGATTGATTAATACCTATGTTGCTCGGTAGCCTTTGTTCTTGGTTCTTGATAACCAATTTCATCTTTTGGTGTTCTGCTTCTTGAAACTCTTAGTTTGATCCATAGATGTGCTCGTTGGCTACATTCATCCTCTCATACATAGTAATGAATGATTACAACATCTATTTATAAGATAAATTGACCTAATGTAGTTTCACGTATTACAACTTTAACTCTATGATCACAGGTTTACAATTTGACCTTGATCTCCTAGTCTACATGTTTTTAATCAGTTGGACTAATTAAAACAGTTACAATAATGTTGCTTGTCCCTTTAGTAATGACTTTAAAACAAATCAAGACTCTATAAATAGAATACAATTGTTTTATCTGACGTGGAAGTCAGATCCACTTTTTTGGGATGTAACTGACTTTCAGTGCTTGATGCTCGGTATGCTCTGAAGTTAGTTTGATTGTCTTTCTGTGTTCCTGGTTGAGTTGTCTGTAGGTTTTCTCTTTATTTTTTTTCTTGGGTTGTACTATATTTTCTAGTTGGGTTCCTCTGTCAATTTCCTCCTATCAGGTTCCACTTTATCATCCTCGGTTTACTCTTTCGGTTTATACTACAAAACTGTGTCATCGGTTTTCACCTTGCTTAGCATTTTCGGTTTGAATTGAAAACCTGACTTTCAGTGAAGTGTAATCGATGGTTTGAACAACTTGTTTTCTCATTGCATACTAATGAGAAAACTTTATGTTTATCAATATCGTATTCATTTTATCCATTTATAAAGGATACTATTCTAATAATTTGATGATGACCCTCACTATTTTTCTTGTTGTTAAGAGAGGATTCTTTCCTTGTTAGAGGAGGATTACTTGTGACTCTAACTCTTAGATTGTACTTGACATGTTGAAAGATCGTCAGTTAGATGAAGTGTCTTAATAGTTAGCCTTGGTGGCTAACAACATCCTTAATCTTTGTTGCTCTTGGAACAAAGCGGTTGATTGCTTGACTAAATGTCAAGATTTTGATTAAGCTAATCATGGACGATAGAAAATTTTAATGGTTCCTTTCAACTATTTTATCTTGGGAACTCCCTTTGTTGGTCTCAATTGAGGATTGTATTCAACCCTTTGTCTATTGCTCTGTATTGTATAATTTCCCTAGAAACAAATTTTACACATTTTCTCAAAAAAAAATGTATATAAAAATTAAAACAAAAGCAACACATTAAATAAAACTTTGTCCTTACCAATATTTCAAATATTTGATTTGACATTTGCATTCACTTTTCTTAAAAGCATAATTAATTTAATTTTTGAATAATAAATTTTTTATAATTATTAAATAACTGAACATTAAATTTGAAACATAATTTAATGAAAAAGTATGTAAGAATCCCTAATAAATTATCAAATAAATTGCACAATAATAATAGATCCATCATATTAGATCTGATTTGTTAAAAGTAAAATTATTAATAAATACTTCAAAATTACCCGTTGTCTATAATTATTTTGAAAGAAACTAAAAATAATTAATAATTTACAAACAAAATCGATAGCTACATATAAACATATAACTATTTTGAGAGTTATGTCGGCTTGACTTTAATCAAAAGTTACATATTTATATCGAATATTACATCCTTTGCACTACAAGCATCTATTATCTTAAAAATGAAATAGAGGTGGACAATAGAGTCATGGAGAGGATTCTAAATCATTTCAGATACGCGGACCGAACATTTTAGAAAGTTACCATAGACTTGGCTCATTGTGATTTCTGGATTGTGCAAATATGTTCCGGTTTCAACAACAGAGGAGGATAATAATAGTAATCCTGATCTGGATAATGATGAAATGGAGGAGATTTTCAGAAGAATTCCTCTGCCATCATTGACGAGGGCAAAGACCATCTGTAAAATTTGGAATGCGACCCATTTCAATGTCACTAACAATGAAAAATGGTCTCTCATTTCTGTTACTCCCCAAGATTTGTTGGAAGAGATAGTCATGTTATCTCATGGAACAAATTTTATGGTTGCCGCTTTATTGGATATAATTTGGACTTGTCTCACAGATTTTACAACACAATCTATAAATGAGAGAAAAAAGATTTCATTTTTGAAGTATGTTTGTAATTTAAAATATTTTATTACAAATAACTAGTATACTTATATTTTTTTTATTAAAAACAGAGATATCAAATTTCAAGATGTCTAAAAGGACTCTATTGCATTGATCAATTGTTTAAAATTTGGATGATCTAGATGTTCCTCTAAATAAATAGATACACAAAAAGATATAAATGAAATAATCTCTTAATTAACATAAATTGCATAATAAATAATTGAAGAAATATAGGAGAACCGTTCCCAGGCTTTGGCTCAGACATAAGAAGAAACATCTATGGTGGGTCTCCCAAACGTCTCTTCATCCTATGGGGGTAGGAGTGGGAAGATCATCAAATTAGAATTTTTATGATGAAAAGAGGCATTGCCTTCCTTTCAAAATTCCTTGGCATGGAGGATGGTTCGGACGAACCTTTTGGGGATGATCTAGATGAAGATCTCAGATGGGTCTATCAATACAAATTTGAGGAAAAGTTAGACGGTGTGGGAAGAAAATATTCCTCAGAAAATGAGGTGGAGGATGCAGAGGATGAGGAAAATGATGAGGAAGATGAGGAGGAGGATATTGATGATGAGGATGCAGAGGAGGATGCATAGGATGAAGATCGGGATGAGGATGAGGCAGGGGAGGAATAGGATTCATACCATCAATATAATTATGATGACCATGATGTATCAGACGAGGCTACCTTGGATGTCAGCAATGAGGAGGGATCCTCTTCATCCTCATAATTGGGCACAAAGCTAAGTGTCACTAAGATTTTTAACATTTTAGGTCAGATTTTCATGTTTTAAAGTTTGTTTATGAACTCTGTGGGGGCTTACTGTTAGACTGTTAAGTTTTAGTTGTTGGAGCATTTATCTACTCCATTTTGGTTTGGGCATATAGTCACTGATCATCTTTGGATTATAGTTGAAAATTGTATGTAATATTTAAGATTCATATATCTCTTTTGGCTTCGGCCTCTTATGCATAGAAAAAGAAAGAATATAAACTGATTTGAAGGTTCAAGTGGGAAAGAATCAGCAAGAAAATCTAGAATCATCACCTATTACAATTATGATTATAAATTTAAACTTTGAACACTAATGAATTACAAAATAGAGGGGAGCTAGCCTCATAAACATCATAATGTATCAAAATCCCAAAATCAAATTCGATTATAAGTCAAAATTTATTTCCCTAAATCACTACCCAGTCATGCCACCACTATTCTTCCATTACATCAAAATCAGCATGCTGCAGAACACCTTGATTATTCCATGCGTTACCCCAACCAGCTGGAGGTACTATATGAATTTTTGTGACCCAACCATCCAGAACAACAGCGTTCTGTACTTGCAAAACCCCTGCATAACATATCCCGCATTTGGGTGTGATCCCAAATCTGAAGGCAAGTTGAAATCTGGGACATTGGGTGGAAGAACATAGTCTCCTGAATTAGATGTTTGTCCCAGTGCTTGATTGAGTCCACAGTGAGACATTGGGAGATCCTAGGATGTCGAGCATAGCTGAGACTGTGTGTTTGATATTTGATTCTCGTTCCTTACCCAAAACCCTAGCCGCAACCTGCAGAGTAATCTTCTCAAAGTGAAATCTCAACTTCTCTAATGTCTTCTTAATGTTATCATATGTTAGCATAAATTCATGTTTCGTAAGCAATTGATGATGAGAAAAAACCTACCTACTAGGGCACATCTAGACCACAATTTGTATTTATGAATTCGTAATATTAACCGATTATCTCTGATAAAACGTGAGCAGATTACCTTTTGAGCAATTAACAACAGTAAATCTACGGACTGAAGCATGTCCATTGCATTTGAAAGGAACATTGAGATAGCTTGGGATGGAAATAGAACATGTTTTGATCTTGGGGCAAGAATCTTCTCTCCAATGACCCTATGTATGGCTTTGCAAATAACCGGCGTATGACAAATGAACATTTCATCGAGTTAAAAGTCATCCACCCGAGCTGCGAGATGTGTCTCTATTTCATCAGGAAGGAGAAAGATTCTGTAATTCCTTGGTAGCAATTCATCATGCAGGAGGCCGCATGAATCACATCTTGGAAAATCTCCTATAACTAGCACCATCAAACAAGCTGGGAGCAAATGTCATGCTATGATGTTCACTTGGAGTTGGAAGCTACTCTATTTTTTGCTCAACAAATTCAAATACCCTCATTTACGCAATAACTTTGATAAGATATGTTGCAAATACATGATCGCCAGCATAATGTGAAATCATGTTCCTATCCCTGCATTAATTCCTTCATATCTTAAATTATTTGTTTTCATGCTCGCAAGATTTCAATGTAATATCAAAAGCCATTTAGGAGACACCGCATGGCCAAAAGGACACATGAGAGGTGTGTTTTCACTGTCGAATTAATTTTATCTTGCATAAAGATTTTTAATATCCATTAAGTCATGTGACACATTGAGAGCCTGTACACCCTTGAAAGTTGTCACATGTAGTGTGATTTGATACTGATCTTTATATACTCTGTTCCCTGTTGTAATTACCATATGTAGCAATCATCACTGGAGGGTGTTTGAAACGTCATTGTCCTATTCTGTTAACTCCCATATTTGAAATCAATATGGGATCATCCTATCTCCTTATTTGAATACATGTCATATGAAACCAAACTTTGCAGTTCAAAGTCATGAGTAATGAAATCCCATGGGTTTGTATCTTTGAGCATGAGTCCGTCACATCCCAGATTGGAGAGGTAATTAGCCACGGCGTTACCTTCTCGTAGGGTATGAGAAATGGAAAGGTCTAAAAATGTGTCTAAAAGTATCCATATTTGATGGAGAATATACCTTAATTTCCAATTATGGATCTCCCATTTAATACATGCGTTGATGATGACCATAGAATCTGCTTCGAACTATACATTATCATATCCCCCTTTTTTTTTCCAGTACAAGAGAAGAGAATAGGCCATGAGCTTCTGCTATATTATTAGTTCCTCCTGTTATTGAGGATATCTTGATTGCCAATACTTCTCCATTATGGTCTCTTATGCATACACCGATCCTGGAATGTCCAAGATTGCCTCTTGATGCACCATCGAAGTTGATTTTAACAGATTTAGGCTTGGGAGGCAGCCAATGTATGGAATCCCAACATTGTTCTTTTTTGATCTGACCATGTTTCCCCAAACCTATAGGCATGAGTATACCCTTCCATTCTCGAATGATGGAGTTATCCCAGCTTGTTAGTACTGGATTGCATTTAACTCTGTTATGGCTTGCATTCTAGTGGTACCCTAAATTTTGATAATTTAGAAGTCCCAATCCATCATCAAGAAGCATGTTTCTCCATACTAAAAAATGTCAAAGGAAGGAAGCTTTATGACACAAATAAATAGAACTAACTAATCGAAGACTTCAGAAAATGCTGGAATTTAGACCTGCTACAAAGATGATTTTGACAGAGGATAAAGATGGTTGAATTTTAAAAATATAAAAATGACGCAGTTCGGGAAATCAAATTTCCTATCTCCAAAAAAAATCTTATCTTTTCACGATGTGTTTTGGATTTTTGACCAAAGCCAAATCTGAAAGTTAGGTAGTTATTTGTTTTTTTTAAATTATTTGTAATAAGGGTTGTGTCTTTTCAACTTAAAGAGGTGTGAAAGTCACTCAAACACATATATATACTTAATGTAAAATGTGAAGAAAATACAAAAATAATACAATTTTAATAGATGGATTATATGGATCAATAACTGCAAATGTGAACTCTATTTTACTATTTTCATAATCAATCAAGATAAGTCCTTTTTCTTCATGTATGCAATTGTTTCATTATCATTTTACAATTAGTCCCTCGGATAAACAAATAGAACTTATTCAAAGTGACAGTTTGATGTGCATGCTTCCTGATTTGATTCATAGTCCATATTTTCAATTGGTTTTCTCATTTTGCATGGTTAAATTCTATTGATTGAGGCCTCAGTCAATTGGTCTGTCATCTGAGAAGTATTACCCTTTTGATATATCTATGAATTTGTTTTATGTTGCATGTACATTCCATAACACCTTTGAAGTGATAATTTTTCTTGTAAAACCATCTCTGAGGTTGAACATAAGATTGGAATGATCTTGACTCTATTGCTCATGGTAGAATAAGGCACTGGTCTAATTATTATTTGGATTATAGTTATTTAGTTCATTGTTTATAGTTTTGTGATATCTTATCTATCTGTTAATTTAAAATTACATACACATTTACTAAACATTCTTTCAATTACTTAAAGTATTTCAATTTATAGTTCATGATATATTACTTTCTCTTAGATTTATTTCAAGTGTCTTTCCATACTTGAGAGAGAAGGTTGAAGTGTTGCTTATCTGCTATAAAAAGTCTTGTAACTTGAAGGATAAGTCAAGGTATAGGCCTACTAGCCTTGGTTTTGTAGAGCTAGAATTGCAGAAGTTCTAACCTTGCCTTGGTTGTGACTTGTTAGTTGGATAAATCACTTGGGCTTCCAAGCATTGGATTGGCAAGTCCATAGGAAATCCAATTTTTTGATTTGAGCACCAACATATTGGCGACTCTGCTGGGGACTTTTTTCAAAAGAATATTTTTGTATTTTACCTAGAAGCTCTAGTGATATATTTAAGACTCTACTAGGGGAAAAGAACTCAGAAGACAATAAGTATTTTCCTTCTGATAAGAAGGTGGCGACTCTATTGATCAAAGCATTTTAGACAGTGACTCTACTGAGGGAGAAGACTCAGAAGGAGATGGTGGATTTTTTTTTCAAATGTATCCATCATTTCAAAGAAAGCCTTTCATTCCAGATGGTATCAGGCCATTGGATCTTAGGAGATTTCAATGCATCCCAAATAATTTATCCCCTAAAATTTCACAACTTCTACCAAATTTCCATGGAGAATGGGACGAATCGACACTACAACACTTGGATGCATTTTATAAATTCATAGAAGATTATGAGGTTTCTACAGAGGATTAGGTGATGAGACTATTTTTCAGGACGTTAAAAGATAATGCTAGACAAGTATATGAATCACTACCCACACAATGTATCTCATCATGGAGACAGTTTGAGTAGTGGTTTCTTGATATGTTTCATTATGCTAGTGGTGAAGAAGAAAACATGTGTTATGAACAGGAAGGAGAGCCAAATTATATTTTGGAGGAAGAGTCCTAAATGTCCCCTTTGGATACATTCTTCAGTTTGGAAAGATATAAAGGTGAACCTGCAATATATTTGTTCATGAGAATGATAAAGATCTATCAGCAAATACCTTAAAATATTAGGCCTCTGGGAAGGGAATTAATGGATAAACTTTGTGAGTTAGGAATATACCATGATTCTCAACTATTGGTTTTTCTTGAGAAAATATGTGAAGTATTGAGGGAAGGAAAGAATGATGACATAGAGGAAGAAAATTTGGATTAGATTGAAGAAGATTCTATACGTAGTGAGATTTGCATGGAAACAGGTATCAATGACCATGATGATAAGGAAGAAGATATTCTTAGTACAGAAGAAATCTCATATTTACTAGACATGGAATATCAAAAATATGCTGAGAAGAGTGGTCAATTTTTTTTCTCAATGCACCATGATAAGCAAGTTGATGGATCAATACATACTCAGGGGGTAATAGATGAAGAAGATGATAAATTTCAAGAATCAAATAATGGAGATGAAATAGAACCGCATACAACATATGAACACGAAGAAGTTTCAGATGAAAGCTCTCATGGAGATATGCTTGAGTTCTCTAAATCCTTGAATCCATTATTTGAAGAATACTTTATATGCAATCAAGTTTATCGATATCATGATAAAAACAGTGAACCTGGTGATCATTTTGAAGATGATGAAACTCAAAATATGTATGGGGAAGTGTATTAAAAAAGTGAGACATGCATTATTGCATCCTATGAGCAGAAGTTGGATCAAACATGTGAAGATGAGATGGAATCAAACATACACAATGAGGAGAATGTGTTGAAGATTAGTTCTGAAAATTATCCAAGTATCCTATCTGATCAAATTTTTGATAAGAAGGAAGTTCTTGAGTGTGAGTTATCTCCAAATCCTTTTTGTGAAAAGAAACAACATCTTGAGTATAGGGAAAATTGTGTATGTAAAGGCATCCAAGAAGAAGAGCTTAATCTAGTTACTTGTAGGATTGATCAAATGCATGGGGATCTTCTATTAAGCAAGGACTATAGTGTACCTACTGACTTTTCTAAACGTAAACAAAAGTCAACGTGTGTTAATAAAGAAATGAATGTTGTCCATGAGAGTGGTGATATCATATTCGAGAGATCCAAAGTATTACATGATCAAAATTATGTGTTTGATAGAAGAAAGAAGTAGTGTTCATTTTTTTGGGGGCTTGGGGCCACCCAATTCAATGTTCCTATGAAATTTCTTCATGAGCCTATTGGTATAAAGATAAATCTTAAAGATGAGAACCAAATCACTTTGCATCAGATTAAGTGTGGATACTTG
>MU227225.1:1406382-1436619 GCA_018584345.1 Thuja plicata
GTTTAGAATCGGGAATTGTAAGGACTTTGTTATCCACCAATGTTTTTAAGATGGTCTCAAGAGGTTCTCCCAAAGGTGTGAATGTTCTTTGGGGTTTTGAATTCCATGTTCATCCCTTGTCATTATCGTTGTTGGCTTTGGAAATGAGAGGTGTTATTTTAGCCTCCTTGCTTGCTTGCATACCATTGGTAAGATTGAATGCTTCAGTTTTGGAATTAATGTGAGAAGCATCAACCACTCTGTCATTGACAATATTTTTATTTTGTTTCCACCATTTAGGTTTAGAATTGGAACTACTGCATTTGTTTTCATTTTGAAGGGTAATCTCCCCCTTTTTGACCATGACCTCTTTGATATGGAGAGCATTCTTAATCATCCTATCGAAGCTAGGAAAATCTTGCATTTGTAGAGCGTAGCTCAATTCATGTATGCAATTGTTAACAAAGATCTCCATCTTTTCTATTTCAGGGATGACTCTTGAGTATCGTGCAAAGATCTTCCTCCATCTTTGTAGGAAGTGTGTAAAGGATTCTCCTATATTTTTCTTGGTATTACATAAATCCATCATGGTGATATCGTGTTGAATGTTGTAAGAGTAGTGTTGAATGAATCGTTGCATTAACTCTTCAAATATTTTGACTTTGGGATTTAATTTTGAAAACCACTCCATGGCATTTCCTCCTAGACTTCCTGGAAATAGTCTCATGAGGTAAGTGGGTTCATGCATATACTAAATGCTAAGAGTGCAAAATTCTCTTACATGATCATGTGGATCGGTTTCCCCTGTGTATTTGTCATATTTTGGTCTGGCCACATTAGGAGGAAACGGGACCATGGTGATACTTTTATCAAAAGGAAATGGACAAATGACATCCAAAGAGTACTTCATTTTTGGTTTGTCCTCTAGCTTGAGGTTTGTGAGCTCGGTTTGCATTTGATTGAGCTGATTAGTAAGGATTGATATGGGGTTTGGTACTTCCTTTTCTTTGAGATCATTCACATCAAAATTTTGGGGTAATTTAACACCCGTGGATGCTAAATGGAGAAAGTATTTTTCTTTGTCATCTCTAATTATTCGTTCCAATAGTTTGTGGATTCTTTTGCTTTGTTTGAGCTTCTCGTATTCATCTTTAGGGATTTCTTCATCACTATCAGACCCAAACAGATTACGTTCAAACCTAGGTCTTTCTTCCTCTTCCGTGCCTACGGATTGTGCTTGTTTTCTCTCTCCATAACCCTCAAAGGCTTTACTCCAATCGTTAGTGTTGCTACCCATTTGAGGTGAATCAAGATTGAACAGGGAATTGCGAGAAGTCTCTCCTTGAAAGTGTGATGTTTTAGGAGGCACTTTTGATTCTTCAGTTGGGTACTTGTTGCATCTTGTGTTAACTATGAAGTTTGTTTCTCAACTTTGTCAACGTTTTCCAATAGTACTTAGCAAGGATTCTAGATTATTCAAGTGGGTGTGTCTAGGTAGAAGTAACTATTTGTTTATTTGGTGGATGTAAATGATTCCAGCGTCAGAGGATTAGAATGCCCTGATAGTGAGCTGGGAACCAAGTTTTTGATAGAAAATGGGTAGACCACACGTATTGAACCGATCGTGGAAGACTAACTAAGCATGTAAGGTAGATATTTCGAAAGTGTTTTGAAAATAATCGCAGGGAGACCAGGAGAAACAACAAGGACCAGCTAAAGAGAAAAAAGGGTACCTAAAACAACTGAGACCTCCTAGGAAAGACTGCTAGAAATGCCCACTGTCTAGGATGCGAGCTCCCAGATACGAGCTTCTGACAGAACCAGATGCGATCCTAAACCCTAGATACGATCCTAAAAAATTGGATGTGACTTGTTGCTTGACTAAATATGAGCTTGTGCACCACATATGATCCTAAATATAGGATACGAATCAGGAAATCGCGGATGCGATCTTATGATGGACTTGTCAGTTTTGGTTCATTGTGAGAAATTTGTGTTTTGAGGAACGTGAATCTGTTTGTCTCCAAATTGCATCAAAGGGGTATTTTGTCGGATGTAAAAGATGTTTGTACTCTAGGGTATGAAATTTATTGATTGTTTATGAGGAGCTTATCTTTTTAATGACCTTTTTGACATATCAGACAATTTTGCATTGTTAGAAGGGGTGGATCCAAACACACATCTTTTTCCTTCTCTAGGTGGAGGATGAAAATTGTTTGCTCATTGACTTAGGTACACACTCAAATGCTAATCAGAATACAGCCATCACCAAGAACGTAATGGCTCTAGTCATGATGTTGTATTAGCTGAATCCAAACGCAAGTGAGGGCACGATATGATGAGTGTCTTGGGGAAATTACTTTTTGCCTTGCACAAAGATTATCACCCTTTCGGGGATAAATCAGAAATTCTTTCAGTTGAATGTGTTGTAGATTATTGGGCAATCCATTCAAAACTGTCCCCAATAGAATTGCACAAGGCAAAATTGAGGCGTATAGCCCTATGAGTACCTGAATATATATAGTCTCGCAAGCAAGATTGAAGCGGCTCCACTCTATATATACCTTGATATGTTCAAGGAATGATGTCAAAATTCTAAAAACAAAACCAGTTCTGTCTTTCAAGGCTTTGGCCTACAAGGAAGAAACTATTTATAGTGAGTTGGAAGGGTCGGTGTAAGACCTGTCCTCAGTTGGGTCATTTCTAGGAGATTTTTTCCTCAACCGACAGACCCTCTACTGTTTAAAAGAATGGTAACCAGGATTGGCGAGCTTAAAAGTTCTAGATTTCTAATTCTTCAAATGAAGAAGAGCATACTCTCCTATTCCATGCCATTTTCTCCTCAAACACAATAAAGAATGTTCTTTTTCCCCAAGCTATATTGAGCTTGTTTTAATGATTCCTATTTTTAAAGAAGACAGAAAGGGAAAGTTTTCTTTGTTCATTTACCACATTGACTTAGTGATTTGTTTTGTTCAATTTTTGATCCCAAAAGCAATTATACAATGAAGCTTGTTCAATTAACCCACATATTTAATGCTTTGTTTTGTTTATTTACTATCCCAAATTGAATTAAATAGTTTGTTTTCTTGTTTAATTACCCCCAATTTTATCACAAGTGATAAGACAACGTCCGACTTTCTAATTTTCCTCGAGAGGAAAAGAGCATATATCTAGTTGTTTATCAAGTGGGAAGAAATGGTTTTATGTTATGAAAACAGGGAAATAGAAGTCAAGACAAAATGGGTTGGGTCACCTACAAAAACCACGTTAGTACTTTTCTTAATCTGACTCCGTGAAACCTGTTAAAAGGTACCTAAAACACTTGTTAGGCTACAAAACATAGAAAACACAAATAGTTGAAATTGTTAGGATTAGGTAAATCAAAAGGTCAAGCTTCAAAACTAGATGCGATCCAAAATTCTTACCATATGCGATGCAGTATCTAGGATGCGATCTTATTGCCTAGATATGAGTCTGTGCTAGCTAGATGCGACTGAAAACCAGATAAGATTTGAGAAATCCCAGATGCGATCCACAAACCACGTGGTGCGATGGCGTATCCGGGATGCGAGCCTGCAATTGTATTTGCGATTCTGTGTCCGATTCTTGAGTCTGTAAATGGCCAAAAATTGTTAGAAAATGAGGCTAAAATCAAAATTGAGCCCAACGGTGGGCACCAGAAATGTGTGTGTATTTGGGTACCTGTTGAAAATGACACAAACACTCAATAAGTCATTACATTAGCTTGAAAGGTTAGATAAAACATGCATAACCACTAATATCAACCTATTGCCTGCTAACTAGGAGGAGTGTAATTAGTAACATATCAGCCCTCAGAATATGCTACAAATCAGTGACAAATACAACCTAGCATGAAGGATTTTAGATTAAAAGCAAGCTAAAAGACATGAAAAATAAGTATTCTAGCTCTAGCATGTGAATATTTAACAATGAAAAAGCATGGAATAAGAAGTGCAATATAATTCTAAGAGTAATCCAACAACATAACAATGTGTTTTTGATCTAAGGTGAAGGCTTATTTTCTCTCAAAATAGGCTTCTATTTATAGAAGAATGTGAGAGAGAAAGGGGGGACAAAGTTCATTTATGAACCAGGAGGCTCAGAAATGAATATGAAAGAGCCATTAATGCCCAGGGCATTAATAAGACATGGGAGAGACATGGGCTTAAGGCATCTTTATTAATGAAGGCATTAATGAAGGCCTTAAAGAGGGAAGGTGTTATGCCCTGCATCCCTGTCCCTACATTTTGTGCGCAAAATGTTGGGTCCCCCTTTTTGCTTTTGCTTGCAGCTTTGCCTTGTCTTTTTTTTTTTTTTCCCTTTTGTTTTCTTTCTCTAGGGTTTTTCTTCCCCGACGTTGTCTTGTTTGTTTGGTTTTCTCCTTCAAGACTCCAGTCTCAGAGGTTGTCTTTTGTTGGGAACCAGATTCCAGACTCTGAGATTTTTTATCGTGATGTTCTTAGGGATATCATCGTGAGGAATCCTCGGGCCCGGGGTCTGGAGGTTTTGCCTGTCCGGAGATCGCCGGAAGGAGGAGGATTGCCTTTTTACCACGGGTATAAATAGAAATTATATGTCACTTTCACATTCACCGTGATTAAAACCTTCAAGCACTTAGAGTGAATTAGAGAGTGATTCCAAAGCTATTAACAGAGCATTTACAAGAAGTTTATGGTAATCAATGCTTAACGATTTTCAGTTATTCTCAGGCAAGTGCAAGTGCTTCGTGGTGGTGCTTCCGCCCTATTTACAACTCGAGCTGTTGTAGAGCTCCCGCGGTAACCCTTTCTTTTCTCCACCTTCTGCGTTCTCAGGTTGGTGTTCCTGTTTTCCCTTCTCTCTGGCTTTCTTTGGTTTTTGTTTTGCTTCCCTATTTTTTCTGGTCTGTTGTCTCCTGGTTTTGCCGCTCGTTGGTGGGTTGGCTCTGCCAGAGGGTTTTCCACCCTCTGTGCAGGAGTTATTTCTATAAATGGTGTATATAGTGTAGATAGTTGTATATATCTATTTCTTCCCTTTCTAATTTTCCCGCCGGTGTCGTCCCGCATTGTATATTCATGTATATATGTATATAGTTGTAAATAGTCTCTGTATATATCTCTTTGTTTCTATGTATATATCCTTTAGCTCTATGTATATCTTTCTAGGTGGCTTGACAAGCTGGTCGGGTCACCTCTGTTTCTGGTTTTCCGCCTTTGAACTCACTTCGAGACAGAAAACCACCTGTTTGAAACTCGGCTCCCTGCTGGTTTCAAAATAGTGATTTTCTCTCTCCTCCATGAAGTCTGTCAGAACCTCATGTATGTCCCATATGCACAATCAATTCCAGCCAAGTGGCTTTCCCTTTTCACGCGTTCGGACAGTTGGCTCTGCCGTCATCTCCATCACATCCATTTAATGCCAATGCACGTGGCATCCACGTGGGTTTGACAACTTGCCTTTTCATGCATCCTTGCTAACGGTCACTTCTCCAGACTTCAGGCCTCTTACCACCATCCATCCTGTGTCTTTTCCAAATGTGATAAAATTCCCCAGACCCGGATGGGTGTTGATATCTCAAGTTTACAATGTGTTTTTCTTTTTGGTTACCTTTGCATGATACTAACTTTTTAGGAAAGAAAACTTCACGGTGGTAAGATCTCCGGATCCTGGAGTAACTATTTTATTTTGATAAAAATATTCTGACGGTTGCTTTGTCTTGCAGGTTCCTGAAGTTATCTTCCAAACATGTCTGAAGCGTCCACATCATCTCCTCCTGGAAGCCCAAAATTACCAACCACAACAGAAACCAGGGTAGCAGTAAAGTCAAAAATGGAAAAAGCCCTGGAAAAGCTTCCCCTCACCATGAATTTTGTACAAGATAATGTCATTGTGGGCTCAAATATTGAGTCCAAGGTAAAACTGATGACCGATGCCAATGTCGAAACTTGGGCATAAATGCAGGCCCTGGTAAAGGTAATGCACATCCAGCGACAGGCTGGAGATCAACTCGCAATTAACGTCGGAGGTTCCAGAATCCTCTAGGTAGCTTGCTTCCCATGCTTTGTGCAATCTCTGGAGCTTATCTTAACACTGGCTGCCAACTACAACTCTTCTGTTTGGGCCATTATGCTCGCAGCTACAGAACCCACTGGATACCCCACTCCACTGGTGTCCCTCGACCCAGTCACATTCCAGGAAGGCCTAGGTATCTCACAATTTGATAGAGCCACGGTGGTTACAAGGACTGACACCTTGAAACAGTTTACACAACTGGACGATGCTACTCGGGTGTACATGAATACCCATTGGCTCAAGGCCCCGAAGAGGGACCCAAAGAGAATGAAGATAGAAATCCCCTGCTCTGAATTCAGGGAGAGCATCTAGATGGGGATAATAGCATTAGCCCGGGTATTTAGGCAACCCTCTGCCCAAGAGTTTTCCAAATGGATGTACTATTTCCTCCTCAACATCTCCACCAAGGGAGAATTCTTCGATTGGGCGACAATAATCTCCAATCATGTTGACTCCCAGTTCCAGCAGTTAAACCAGAAGAAGAAGTTCTATATGTATTCTTATGTTTTCTGGGCCCTGGCCCAGTAGAGGCCCCACTCTAACGGCCTACTTACAGACGGTGTGCTCAGGATTGGCCCAGGATAAAAAGCATCATGGGACCATTTTCCACAAATTCAATGGGAGGCCAGCTTCTCTAGTTTCTGTCGAGTAAACGATTTGTTCATTTACTATCACCTGCTCACACCCACCTGTGACGCTGGATACCGCCTATCCACTGAGGTGATGAATTTAGACAGTAGTTATGGAAACTACTATATCCAGTTCCAGCAGCATACATACATTAGGGTCGTCGGCTTCTCTGGGAAAACCTACTTGTTGCCCAAGCACTGTGGGGACAAGATCATGCTGCTGGAATATTGCTAGCAAATGATGGAGTTGCATGCCTTCTTTGCACTCAAGAAGGTCCCCAATGTCCCATTCCCAGTTACCTGTGGGAACTACACATGTAGTATGGCCACCGCGAAGGAGGCAGACAATGAGATGAAGAGTTACAACTTAAAATAATTTTATCTGGTTCAGAGAAATTTTGATCCGCATGGCAGAATTGCAACAGCAATGCCCCAGGCTTCAGAGCCCCATTATATACACATGGAAGACTTTTAGGCTGATTGCCAGGATGATGTGGATGTGCGGCGCAGGCACTATATCAGAATGATAGCTGAAATGATGTAGGAACTGAAGCTCTGGAGATTCCCTCCAGGCTTCTTTGACGCTGCCCCTACCATAGATCCCTAGTACAAAGAAGAGGGGATCGATAAAATGGCACTGCCGACAATGGATTGGGCCGCCTAGGAGGGGCCCATAATTGAGGACTTCACTCGGGACGTGGTCGAGTGAAGGCATGCCTATTTCAAGAGGGTATTCCCTGGGAGTATGCGCCAAGCTCCCCGACTGGCGCTAAAGCAAACACTACAGCCGGGACCCAAATTGACCCCGGGGGCTGGGACTTCTTCACAGGGAGCAGATAAGGGAAAAGGGATAGACATGACCCCTTCGGTGCAAGAAGTCCCGATACAAGAATAGATCAAGCAGTCTGTGGTAGCCTCCTAGCAAATGAGGGAGCAGTTAATAACAAGGCTGGCCACTCCCCCGCTCATGGCCGGACCATTTTGTCCTCCTTCCTCCCCGTCGCTGCTAGCCTTAATGGTCAAGGCAACGGGGGTGGATCCCATGAAGGCAGCAGTAATAGTCGATGCGGGGCCACCTTTGGTTACCTAAAGGAAGAGGAAACATATCAAACAACCCAAAGCAGAACCAGCACAAAGGGCACCCCTCCCCCGAGAAGTGGAGATCCTTTCTTCCAGTTCCCTGGAACCAGAGAAAGAAGCAGAGCCTGTAGAGGTCCCTACTAGTCCCCCTTTGGAAGAGGAGTTTGACATATTTGCAACTGATGAATTTGAGAATTTGCAAGGGGATGATACACAATCAGGGACAGAAGTCCCAGAGAAAGAACAAGAACCTACACAAGAACAAGAGCAGGAGATAGAAGAAAAAGAGCCGAAACCAAAAATTATCTCTGGGGCTCAAGAGATACAAGGTTTGAGAGTGGACCAACAAAAGCCAAGTGAACAAATGGCATCTGCTGGGGGAACAGGACCTCTGAGAATAATCGTAAACCCAACTGCCATGTTCTAGGGGCCACTCCTAGGAGCAGCCTTCGAGCAGGTGATCACAGCGGCCCAAACTCTGAATCTTGGCCCAATACCTCCCCTACTGCCAACAGAGGAAGAATCCCTGTCAGAAGAAGAATAAGAAGAAGAAGAGCAGCTTGAAGAAGAAATCCTCGAAGAAGTCTACCAAGGTCCAGATCTAGCGATCGACATACAGGACCAGGCTGAGGAGATGGAGGTTGAAAATGATGTTGCTGCAGAAGAAGTTGAGGCAGGGAGGACAGATGAGATCCACGTTGAAAAGGAGCAACAGCCACCAGAGACTGGGAAAGAATCAAGAGAACAAATTCTGGTAGGAAGGCCACCTCTCCCACCTCAGTGGCTGGTTGAGAGAAAGAAGAGAAAAGCTCAGTCCGCTCTGGTGATCCCTCTCTCCCTGGCCGAAATGATGGCCCAAGTTCAGGCCCTGCCGAAGAGGCAACTGTAGATCCCATAGATTAGAATGTTGCAGAGGTGTCCCTGGCAAAAAGAGGGAAGCAAGGCGAGGTATACTTGCTTAAGGAGGCAGCAAGGGTAGTAGAATCCCGATACGAAAAGGAGGCCCAGAGGCTCAAGGCTAAAAAAGAAAAGAATGCAAATTTTATGGGATTGCTTACTGAGTTGGCCAGACCCATCAATGCCACCCCTCTGGAGACCTCCACATCAGAGGAATTATCGCAGAGTGACATAGACTCCCTGCGAGTAATGAAAAAGAAGGCCCAAGCAGTAGATGAATGGGTCGCCCTCCAGATAGGAAGCACCCGATGTTTCTTGGCGTCCACTCTCCCAGACTTATACACAGCCCAGAAAGTTATTCATCAGGCGGAAGCACTTATTGAGCAGTGGAAGAGTGATGCCGAAAATTACCAAGCATGGAAGGTGGAGCTCGAAGAGCTCCTCACCTTGGGAGAAGACATAATTTCTGAATCTAGAATTCTGGGTGAGGAATCATTTGATTTTGTAAGAACTCAGCACTCTAGACATGACCTCACATTGGAGGTGACCAAGCAACTGGTAGAGTCCTTGCAGGAAAAGGTAAATGCTGTAAAGTATTCTTCTAATTTATACAAGTCTTTTGTGATAAAGGGTTTCAGGGCTGATCCCCTTAGTACAGATACTTATACCTCTGAAGATTCAGTTTTAGGGAGTTTTGATGAAATAATGAAATCCTGATATTTATCTCTGGAAGGAATAGACGGGGCCCAGATGGCGAAACTAACCAAAATGATACTTAAGGGTCATGACGCTGCAAGAATGGCAGATGAACTTAAAGGAAATGTTCTGGACCTAGCGGAACAAGTTGAAGTGGCCAGACACAGAAGGGCCAACCTGAAGAATGTAGATGAGGATGGCATTTCCCGCCTCTTCTAGGCCTTCAATGATAATAAGCAGCCTTGAGCTTTGTTCAGGGGCCGGGGAGAACTCAAGTATTGAGCATTCTTTATTCCTTTTTGGGGTGCAAGTTCCCAGATCCCGGAGTCCCGGATCTAAAATTTTTGTATTCTTTAAAGTGATCCATGTCCCGGTCCCTGAGGCCGACCGATCACTTTCAGAAGCAGTTAATAAAGGCTGTCAGAAGGTAGTTGGCCACATCATGGGGCGTCGGCTTGGTAGTTGGTCTTTTGATAGGGTGGTCTTCTCAAGGTGCCACTCAAAGGTACATCTGGCACATTGGAGACAGGGTGCCGTATTTTTCATTTATGAGACATGTAGCCTCGGTCCCTGAGGGACCTACTTCCTTCCTTTCTCCTCTCTGGCTCTCTTCTCAAGACCGATTCTTCTGATGTATATTCTTATCTTATTCTTCTGACATGGAAAACCTATTCTGTCTCCAGATCTTTTGTAGGGTGGCGCAGGTAGTACTGACCTCTGGATATTATATTTTATTGAAACATAATGTAAATAGGGTTAGGGTTAGAAGAGAGTTGTATAAATAGGTAGATTGGCCCATTTCCAAGGGTCAGCAAAATTGATGACTTTGTTATTCATAGCAATAGCAAAATGATTTCTCTTTTTAAGTTGCAGAGCTCAATGCTCCATTTGTTCTATTCTCGATAGTTAGATGCTCCCCTGGAGCCGCCATTGTATCACGCACCAGTTCTTTCTGGACTGAATATTAATGAAGAAGGAAGAATTCTCGGCAATGATGTTGTTGGCATTCCTGCTTCTGAGTTAATGGTATTTCATGTTTTGATGTTCTTTATGTCTTTTACTCTAGTATGATAAAGTAGATTAATGACCTCTTTACCCCCTCTACTGATAAAATGCTAGCTGATGGTTATGTATTTCTTTGGTATTTAGTGTAGTTTACCAGAGTATTATTGATGTTCCAGACATTTCAACATGACTGTAGTTAGATGAAGTGCTTCTAACCCTGTAGGATCTTTTTTGCTTTATTTGCAAAGTGTAGAACGCTCGAAAAACCTTACTTTGATCGAATCTCTAGAGAATATGAATTGAAGAAACCATCTATCCCCCTCAAAAATAGTCACCTCTCCCAACCGAGCCCCGCACCGTCGTGACCCGAAACCTAGGTGCTTGAAGGCCCGGAGGATTTATTTCCCCCGGACAACCTTTGCAGGTGGAGTTAACCAATTTCCCCGGAACTCGGTGACAACTTATGACTGTTGGCAGACCTGGTCAGCAAAGCCCCATCAACAGAAACTGGCACTAGAAGGAGGGCATGAACTCATCCCCTTCCAGAGATTCCAATTTTACACCTTTTGAGGGTTCCCTAAGTTGTAGTTTTAGGAGACAAGCCTTCAGTGGGATTGGGTCTTTTTCTCTAGCGAAATTTGAAAGAGTCCTTAGGTCTACCCTGAATCCCAGAAGATTTTTCAAACTCAAGCCCCCTGCTCGAAAGAAATAGACCTCAAAAATCACACCAGCCACTATTGTCTGGGGATCTACCATACCCCTGAATACTCAAACTCCCCAGACAGTCCCGGGAACTAGTACCCAAACCACTATCCAACATATAGCTCCCCCAATGGTTGTATATTTTGGAAACACCAGGTCCCCAATGGGCACTTTTCCAGGCGCAACCAATGATTTACCCTCTCACCCGGAGAAGATCTGCCTGTGATATGAGCACTTAGGCTCATGGACCGCAGAAGAACACATACAGGTATACAAAGATGCCATGAATCAACACCAGATCCAGCATGAAGATGTTGTGACCCATATGTTCCCCCTGTCCCTAGGACAAAGTGAGTTGAACTGCTACCTTAACTTGCCTGCCAACTCCATCAACACTTGGCAGGCTATGGAGGATGCCTTTCTAGCTTCTTTCTACGTACATGTGGACCCAGCCTAGTCCCACAACCAGTTCATCTCCATTAGGAAGGAACCCAATGAACCTCTTGCAGCATTCAACCATAGGTTCCAGCGCGCCCTGAAACGGTGTACGAGCCCTTTTATCCCATCTCCAGACGTAACCATACAGACCTATCTTAATGCGATGGACCCTTTTGTTGCCACTCTCCTTTGGAGAACAACTGCCCCTGGTGACCGAGACACCTTAAAAAAAGTCTACAACTTGGCCCTAGAACTGTCACGCGGTCTCAACAAATCCCCGGGCAGGATTGGGCAGAGCACACCTTTCAACATGATCCCTGGCGGATCTGCATATGCCAGGGGATACAACCCCAATCTGGTAATAGGTGCCCTCTCAATGGCAATGAATCCCCCACCACCTTTGATAGACCAACAGGCACGGTACGTTTACCTAGCCCAGACCCAGATGACACCGGGTCTGGAAGTCTTCCCTTGGAATCAACCGCAGCAGACGCAACAACCTCAGAGACAATCATCTAGAGTGCCCTTCTTCCAGTCATCCACAACTGGAGGATTGTTGCCCTCGACTCCGGCTAATACTGATGCCTTCCCAGGAAGCCAACAATAGCAACAGCTGTCACATTGCGACGCTAACACTCAGTTGACCGCCGAGGTTGAATCTCTCCAGCGAATGTTGTCCACCTTGACCATGGACATGGGCCAACTGAAGGTGAGGTCCTACATGCCCTAGAATTTGAATTCCCAGAGGGGAAACATTTTTTCTGGCCAACGAAACAACAATGCTAGAGGAAGGAACTTCAACAATGGGTCTAGGCCCAATCAACAATAGTGGAACAATAACGTGAATACCAGAGGCCCGCCTCCGAACCATAACACCAACCAAAATGGTGCTGGACCATCACATTTCATGCCAGTCACAGACTTCTAGCCCATGACTAACTGGTGTAGACTACACAATACTAGTTCGCACAATGAGGTAAATTGCACCACTTTGGAGAAGGTCATCATGATCTCCCAGCTGGACAGGCAACAGTCGCATGATACCACCCCTCCAGAGCCTCCTGTCTAGGAAACAACCCACAGTGCCTTCACTTGTGATACCATCTTCTTCCAAAATTCTGGGGAGGATGAATAAGAATCCAAACTACAGGGATTCTTTGATGAATCTATCCCGCCCTTTGAGGCCAACGCCTTTACTAACCCGCGGACTCCATACAACACTTGGAGTCAGGCTGGTAAAGGACCAACTTACATGCCCACACCTCCTATCAAAGATACTCCTCCTCCCTAGAATAATGCAACTGATCGACCTGTCCCTCCAAAAAGTCCTAGCTCTAACCAAGCAAAAGATCTCACAAAGGAAAATTGCCAGTTCCCGGGAGGAAGATTTGACATTACGAAGGCATTAGAACAAACCACTACCTCCATGACCTTGATGGAGGTTTTGTTGAACTGTCCCGAGAAGAAGAAATCTCTTCTGAAGCTCTTGGGAAACTTGGAAGCCGTTAGCCGCCCACCCAAGACTATCTCCTTCGAAGATGCTAATGCGGCTGTCTTTCAGGGAAATAATGAGGATCATCCCTTCTTACTAGGCCTGAATATCTATGACAAAAATATACATAATTGCCTAGTAGATTCTGGAGCTTCAGGTAACATCATGCCCTTTTCCATTTTTTAGAAGCTCAGATTCCACCCCACCCCATCTAATGGTGCAGTAATCTAGCTGGATAAGACAACTGTAAAAATGGTGGGGGAATTGAGGAACGTCCGGATACATCTTATCTAGGACCCCAGGATAGCCAGCATCATTGACATCCAAGTAGTGGACATCCCAGAGACTTACGGGATTTTACTAAGCCAGAATTGGTCTAAGTCATTGAATGGATACTTTTCGACCGACTTCACTCACTTATGGCTTCCATGGGAAGGAGAATCCAATAAGATCTGAGTTGAAAGCGAACCCCGGATGAAACAGGCCCTTACCGAAGTTGGAAGGGTCAATGAGGTCTTTTTCTCTGAGACTTCTCTGGGGGTGTACAAACCTTTTGAAATCCTAACATTCAATTTTACCCCCGGAGAAGATCCCGCCGTGCTACAGAGAGGCCAAGACCTAGAAGAAAAGATGAGAGTTGAAGTCAACTCTCAAGGTACCACAACAACTCTTGCCACACTCCTGTCTGGCACTTGGTGCCGGGTACACTACCATAAACATTCAAAACTAGAGTGTGGGCCATGTCTCTCGATCGCTAACCAGCACCTCGATACCGTCTGGAACAAACAACATTCAACTGATTCCCCGGGACCCAGTGTCCCTGTGGGATGCGCTCCTTTGGTGCCATCTCCTCGGGAATCCCAAATTCAAAAGGCTCTGAAAGAAAACTCTACTTTCACATCGGTAGTCTCGGAAGGGGACCCTAAGTCCCCCAGCAAGAATCCAAAGACTACTCTGCCCCAGCCCCAAATCATGAACAATGACTTATGGACCCTGAAGTTCGATGGGTCCTGACCCAAACAAGGTTGTGGGGCCGGGGTAGAACTAATCAACCCACAAGGAAAATCCTTCCTCGCATCCTACAGACTGCAGTTCAACTATACAAACAATGTCATGGAGTACGAGGCTTTGGTCCTTGGACTCTTATTCGCACTAAGGAAAGGCATCACCTGCCTCCGGGCTTTGGGTGATTCAGAGTGGATTGTTAAACAGGTCCGGAGTCAATACACATGTCATGACAAAAGGCTGGCCGCATACCACAACCGGGCTTGGAGACTTATTAAAGATTTTTATTCCTTCGGCATCGACCTTATTCCCTGGTGATAGAACTATGTCCCGAATGCCCTCACCATTTTTGCCAGCACACTTGAGCCGATAGCCGGCTTGCGACTCTAAAGATTTTCAGTTGAGATGGTCCCCACCCCCTCCATCCCAGATAATGTGACCAACTTTCAGGTTTTTGAGGACGATCAACACCTCCTAGCCTTCATGGCGAACATTGGTGTCTTTGAAGACCAGATAGTGGAGGAACGAGACCACAACGATACTGGGCAGGGTGATGAAGATGATGGGATCATGGACTTACCCACTAACACCATCCCAAAGGGGATGGTTGCATTGGAACGAATCTTTGACTCGGACCCTTGGGCCCATGAGAAGGTGTCATCCTCCTCTAAGGGAGGAAATTTTGAAAAGGTTAACATCGGCCAGCCCGGTGAAGAAAAGATCATTCACATTGTAACCTCCTGCTCCCTTGAGGAAAAGGAAAAGATTTTCGCGGTTCTCTGAGAATACATTGATGTAATTGCCTGGGGTTATGAAGACTTGAAAATATATGATACATACATCATGACCCACACTGTTCCCCTAAAACGTGACACTAAGCCCTTTCGGCAAAAGAAAAGACTAGTCAACCCCCTGATAGAGCCTCTGATTTGTCAAGAGGTAGAAAAAATGCTGTCATCCTGGATAATCTTCCCAATCCGGCACACTACATGGGTTGCCAACTTGGTTCCTGTCAGGAAGAAGAACGGCGAGATCCTCCTTTGCGTGGATTTTCAAAATTTGAACAAGGCATCTAAAAAAGATAATCACCCTCTCCCCTCGTTGGATGAGGTGTTGCAGATAGTAAACAGATCTCAGATGATTTCCTTCTTGGATGGATATTCAGGGTACAACCAGGTCATGGTCAAGTATGAAGACAGAGAGAAAATAGCGTTTACCACCAAGTGGGGAAGGTTTGCGTATAGAAGAATTCCCTTCGGTCTGATCAATGTAGGGGCTACATTTCAAAAGGCCATGGAAATTACGTTTGAGGGCCTCATAAATCGGTGCATAATCATCTACATGGATGATTTGACTATCTTCTCCTGGGACAGGCGTGATCATCCCGCCCACCTCACTCAGATTTGTGAGAGATGTCGCTGGTATAGAATATCCCTCAACCCCAAGAAGTGCATATTCGGGGTCACCGAGGGGAATTTTCTTGGGCATATTATCTCTGAGAAGGGTATATCCATAGACCCTGATAGAGTCGAGGCATTGCTGAATCTACAGATGCCTGGCAGCAAGAAAGAGATGTGATCCTTCTTTGGAAAGATCAACTTTGTACGACGATTCGTCACACGATTCACAGAAATAGTTAAACCACTCAATGAGATGATGAAGAAAGATACCAAGATTGAGTGGAGTCCTGAAACAAAGTGGGCATTCGCCCAGATCAAACAAACCATAACGGAAAAACTGGTCCTGGCTAGTCCAGACTATTTCCTTCCATTTTACATTTACTCATTTGCTTCGCCACATTCCGTTGCAGCAGTGTTGACCCAAAAGGTTGAAGGGGAGGAATGACCAATAGCTTTCATGAGTTCCCCCTTCAAGAATGCTGAAGTCTAGTATTCATCACTAGAAAAACAAGCCTTTGCTCTAGTTCGCGCCGTGAAGAAATTCTGGCATTACATTCTCCGGAGCAAAGTACATGCTATCATCCCAGACTAGGCCGTCAAATCTCTGCTGATGTAGAGTGAATTGGGTGAGAGATGGGGGAAATGGATGGCCATCCTCCAGGAATATGACTTAGAAATGCAGCCCATGAAGATAGTTTGAGGCCAGGGACTAAGTTGAACGATGGCAGAAGAGACTCCCCGCATAGAATGCCAAACTTACACAGTGGAGTCCATCACCCAAGACCCGTGGTATACCAATTTGGTATACTTGTTACTAAACAAAAAATGTCTGGAGGGGTTACCTCCCCACAAACACCGTGCTCTGCGGATGAAAAGCGCACACTTCATGATCAAAAACTCCATGCTTTACCACATAAATTATGAGGGAATGTACCTCCGGTGCATCGATAGAGACCAAGCTGTAAGAATAATCGATGAACTCTACAGACAGTTTGGAACCGGGAATGGCTCAGCTGACTCCACTGCCCATTAGATCCTTTGGGCTGGATATTATTGGCCCTATATCCTCAAAGATGTTTACGCTCATGTCAGGAAATGCCATACTTGCCAAACCGAAGTGCATTGTGAGCGTAACCCAGCGATGCCTCTACAACTAGTCTACGAGGCTAGACCCTTCACCCTTTGGGCGTTTGACTTCATCAGAGAGATCAACCCCAACTCATCTGCCAACCACCGATACATACTTACTGCACTCGGTGGTCTGAAGCTATACCTTGTAAAAACAACACGGCGGACGTAGTTATCAAGTTCTTGGAAGAAAACATCATCACACGGTTTGGAATGCCCTTCGCTTTAGTATGTAACAATGGTCTGGCATTTTCTTTAGTGTAGTTGCTCAAATGGACCTACAATCAGAAGATCACATTGAAGTTCTCCAGAAACTATTATCCCCAGGGAAATGGCGTTGCTGAATCAACAAACAAAAATCTACTTGAAGTGATTAAACACCTGCTAGAATAGAATCCCTGAGATTGGCATCAAAAATTAAAATTTGCCATCTGGGCAGATCGCATTCATATTAAGGCTACCCTGGGAACATCACCATTCCACCTAGTTTATGGCCAAAACCCTGTATTCCTAGTCAACTTACGAATCCCAGTTTTACAGTTCATGCAGGAATTTAGCAACAGGGACAACATTGTGGAGTTCGGCTCTTGAACCTGGTGCAAATGGAAGCACAGCGAGACGTAGCTCTTGAACATTTCATGTGCCACCAAGTAGTGGTAAAGAGATGGTTTGACAGAAGAGCCCAATATAAGGATTTTCAAATCTCGGATCTAGTCCTTTTGTGGGACAAGGCCCGGGAGAAGAAAGGAAAGCATACCAAGTTCCAGCGGCTCTGGCTCGGACCATACTTGATCTCAGAAATCTGTGGGGCAAATACTTACCACCTAAACACCCTGACTAAGGAACCTGTCGCATTTCCCATTAATGGATAGTTTCTCAAACAATATTTCGAGTAGGGTAAGTTCGTCCCAAGTTGTATTGTATGTAAAGCTTTCTGCTTGTAAATATCTCTTCCGGGTGTCTCGTTGCAAGGTGCTCTACCTTGTAAGTAGCCTTGTCGGCTGTCTTTCAGGATAGTCCTCTTTTGTCGTCTTTGTTTTCATTTTTGGTTTTCTTTTGGTCCCGGTGTTTTGTTCTGTCTTGTAGGAATTGGAATGCTTCGCATAACTTTGGCCTCCCGTACAATGTTTACGGCATGGTGAACTTTAGAATCTGTCTTTAGCATGGTGGAGCCAGTCTGGTCTTCGGGGTTTGTTTCATGGGTTATGACACATTTTGAGGAATCTCCATTGGGTGTTCTCTCTGAAAATCTAGCAATCAGTGAATAAAATAGTAATATAAGGAACAAGTAATCGGACACACTGAGGGTAGATCGGCTGTACTGATTGGTTAACCCACGTCTGAAAATATAAAGAAATTCTCCCTGGGTCCAGATTTTTTATCCTCTCTTCAAATATCTAAATGCAGGTGGATAGGTGAAAGAAGTACCACCATTAAAATTAGCTAAGCTTAAGCTTAATGGTGAAAGAAGTACCGCCTTCCCCCACCCAGAAACAAATAAAATAACAAGAGGAAAAGCGGGATAAAACTCTATTCTCTGGGGGAAACGAGCAAATTGATGACTGGTTCGATGTGGTTAGTACCCCTTCTCCATTCCTCCCAGAGGTCATCGGCTTGATTTACTTCCAAAGCACACATGACACCACTGATGAAGGACTATGGACTGACTCCTGCATGGTTGGATTCTCTCAAATGTTGCTCTTTACCTGTCAGACGCTTCGAGGAGCGGCTTGGTTCCAGTTTTGATAACCAGAGATTCTATAGTTCTCAAATGCACTAAGGCATTTGTCCCAGATAGTCACCATTTGTTATGCCCTGCATCCTCATCCCTACATTTTGTGTGCAAAATATTGGGTCCCCCTTTTTGCTTTTTCTTGCGGCTTTGCCTTGTCTTTTTTTTTTCCCTTTTATTTTCTTTCTTCGGGGTTTTTCTTCCCCGGTGTTGTGTCTTGTTTGTTTGGTTTTCTCCTCCGGGACTCCAGTCTCAGAGGTTGTCTTTTGTTGGGAACCGGATTTTGGACTCCAGGATTTTTCATCGTGATGTTCTTAGGGATATTATCGTGAGGAATCCTCGGGCCTGGGGTCCAGAGGTTTTGCCTGTCCAGAGATCGCCGAAAGGAGGAGGATTACCTTTTTACCGCAGGTATAAATATAAATTATCTGTCACTTTCACATTCATCACGATTAAAACCTTCAAGGACTTAGAGCAAATTAGAGAGTGATTCCAAAGCTATTAACAGAGCATTTACAGGAAGTTTATGGTAATCAACACTTAACAATTTTTAGTCATTCTCAGGCAAGTGCAAGTGCTTCATGGTGGTGCTTCTGACCTATTGACAACCTGAGCTGTTGTAGAGCTCCCGTGGTAACTATTTCTTTTCTCCGCCTTCTGCTTTCTCAGGTTGGTGTTCCTATTTTCCCCTCTCTCTGGCTTTCTTTGGTTTTCATTTTACTTTCATTTGCCTGGTTTTGTTTTGCTTCCCTGTTTTGTCTGGTCTGTTGTCTTCTAGTTTTGCGGCCCATTGGTGGGTCAGCTCTGCCAGAGGGTTGTCCACCCTCTGTGCAGTAGTTGTTTCTGTAAATGGTGTATATAGTGTAGATATTTGTATATATCTGTTTCTACCTTGTTTGGTTTTCCCGCGGGCATCGTCCCGCATTGTATATTCATGTATATATGTATATAGTTGTAAATAGTCTTTGTATATATCTCTCTGTTTCTATGTATATATCCTTTGGCTCTATGTATATCCTTCCAGGTGGCTTGACAAGCTGGTCGGGTCACCTCTGCTTTTGGTTTTCTTCCTTTGAACTCGCTTCGAGACAGAAAACCACCTGTTTGAAACTCGGCTCCCTGCTGGTTTCAAACAAGTAGTTTTCTCTCTCCTCCATGAAGTCTGTCAGAACCTCATTTATGTCCCATGCACACAATCAATTCTAGCCAAGTGGCTTTCCCTTTTCACGCGTTTGGACAGTTGGCTCCGCCATCATCACCATCACATCCATTTAATGCCAACGCACGTGGCGTCTATGTGGGTTTGACAACTTACCTTTTCATGCATCCTTGCTAACGGTCACTTCTCCGGGCTTCGGGCCTCTTACCACCATCCATCCTATGTCTTTGCCAAATGTGATAAAATTCCCCAGACCCAGATGGGTGTTGATATCTCAAGTTTACGATGTGTTTTTCTTTTTGGTTACCTTTGCATGATACTAACTTTTTAGGAAAGCAAACTTCGCGGTGGTAAGATCTCCAGACCCCGGAGTAACTATTTTATTTTGATGAAAATGTTCTGACGATCGCTTTGTCTCACAAGTTCCCAGAGTTATCTTCCAAACATGTCTGAAGCGTCTGCATCATCTCCTCCCGGAAGCCCGAAATTACCAACCACAATAGAAACCAGGGCAGCAGCAAAGTCAAAAATGGAGAAAGCCCTGGAAAAGCTTCCCCTCACCATGAAGTTTGTACAAGATAATGTCATTATGGGCTCAAAGATTGAGTCCAAGGTAAAACTGATGACCGACGCCAATGTCGAAACTTGGGCAGAAATGCAGACCCTGGTAAAGGTAATGCACATCCAGCGACAGGCTGGAGATCAACTCACAATTAACGTCGGAGGTTCCGGAATCCTCCGGGCAGCTTGCTTCCCATGCTCCGTGCAATCTCCGGAGCTTATCCTAACACTGGTGGCCAACTAAAACTCTTCTGTTTGGGCCGTTATGCTCGCAGCTGCAGAACCCACTAGATACCCTACTCCATTGGTGTCCCTCGACCCAGTCACATTTTAGGTAGGCCTGGGTATCCCACAATTTGATAGAGCCACGGTGGTTACAAGGACTAACGCCTTGAAACAGTTTACACAACTGGAGGATGCTACCCAGGTGTACATGAATACCCATTGGCTCAAGGCCCCGAAGAGGGACCCAAAGAGAATGAAGATAGAAATCCCCCACTCTAAATTTAAGGAGAGCATCTAGATGGGGATAATAGCATTAGCCCGGGTATTTGGGAAACCCTCTGCCCAGGAGTTTTCCAAATGGATGTACTATTTCCTCCTTGGCATCTCCACCAAGGGAGAATTCTTTGACTGGGCGACAATAATCTCCAATCATGTTGACTCCCAGTTCCAGCAGTTAAACTAGAAGAAGAAGTTCTATATGTCTTCTTATGTTTTCTGGGCCCTGGCTCAGCAGAGGCCCCACTCCAATGGCCTACTTACAGACGGCGTGCTCGGGATTGGCCTGGGACAAAAAGCACCGTGGGACAATTTCCCACAGATTCAATGGGAGGCCAGCTTCCCCAGTTTCTTCCAAGTAAATGATTCGTTCGTTTACTATCACCTGCTCACACCCACCCAGGACGTTGGATACCTCCTATCCACTGAGGCGATGAAGTTAGTCAGTAGTTATGGACACTACTATATCTAGTTCCAGTAGGATACATACATTAGGGTCACCGAATTCTCTGGGAAACCCTACTTGTTGCCCAAGCACTGTGGGGACAAGATCGTGCTGCTAGAATATTGCCAGCAAATGATGGAGTTGCATGCCTTCTTTGCACTCAAGAAGGTCCCCAACGTCCCGTTCCCAGTTACCTATGGGAACTACACATGTAGTCTGGCTGCCATGAAGGAGGCAGACAATGAGCTGAAGAGTTACAACTTACAAGAATTTTATCTAGCGCGGAGAAATTTTGATCCGCATGGAAGAATTGCAACAGCAATGCCCCGGGCTTCAGAGCCCCATTATATACACATGAAAGACTTTTGGGCTGATTGCCAGGATAATGTGGATGTGTGGAGTAGGCACTATATCAGAATGATAGCCAGAATGATTTAGGAACTAAAGCTCTGGAGAATCCCTTCGGGCTTCTCTGACACCACCCCCACCATAGATCCCCAGTACAAAGAAGACGGGATTGATAAAATGGCACTGCCGTCAATGGATTGGGCCACCCAGGAGGGGCCCATGATTGAGGACTTCACTCAGGACGTGGTCGAGTGAAGTCATGCCTATTTCAAGAGGGTATGCTCCAGGAGTATGCGCCAAGCTCCCCGACCGGAGCCAAAGCAGACACCACAGCCGGGACCCAAATTGACCCCAAGGGCCGGGACTTCTTCACAGGGCACAGATAAGGGAAAAGGGAGAGACATGACCCCTCCGGCACAAGAAGTCCTGATACAAGAACAAATCAAGTAGTTTGTGGCAGCCTCCCAGCAAATGAGGGAGCAGTTAATAACAAGGCTGGCCACTCCCCCACTCATGGCCGGACCAATTTTTCCTCCTTCCTCCCCGTCGCTGGCAGCCTTAATGGTTAAGGCAACGGGGGTGGATCCCATGGAGGCAGCAGCAATAGCCATTACGGGGCCACCTTTGGTTACCCAGAGGAAGAGGAAACATATCAAACAGCCCAAGGCAAAACCAGCGCCAAGGGCATCCCTCCCCCAAGAAGTGGAGATCCTTTCTTCCAGTTCCCCAGAATCGGAGAAAGAAGTAGAGCCTGTAGAGGTCCCAGCCAGTCTCCCTCTGGAAGAGGATTTTGATGATGATACACAAGCAGGGACAGAAGTCCTGGAGAAAGAACAAGAACCTACACAAGAATAAGAGCAGGAGATAGAAGAAAAAGAGCCAGAACCGGAAATTATCTTCGGGGCTCAAGAGATACAAGGTCTGGGAGTGGACCAACCAAAGCCAAGAAAACAAATGGCATCTGCTGGGGGAACCAGACCTCTGGGAATAACCGTAAACCCATCCGCCACATTCTAGGGGCCACTCTCAGGAGCAACCTTCGAGCAGGTGATTACAGTGGCCCAAACTCTAAATCTTGGCCCGATACCTCCCCTACTGCCAACAGAGGAAGAAGCCCTGGCAGAAGAAGAAGAAGAAGAAGAAGAGTAGCTTGAAGAAGAAATCCCCGAAGAAGCCTACCAAGGTCCAGACCTAATGATCAACATATAGGACCAGGCTGAGGAGATGGAGGTTGAAAAGGATGTTGCTGCAGAAGAAGTTGAGGCAGGGAGGATAGATGAGATCCACGTTGAAAAGGAGCAACAGCCACCGGAGACTGGGAAAGAATCAGGAGAACAAATTTTGGCAGGAAGGCCACCTCTCCCACCTTAGTGGCTGGTTGAGAGAAAGAAGAGAAAAGCTCAATCTACTCCGGTTATCCCTCTCTCCCTGGCCGAAATGATGGCCCAAGTTTAGGCCCCGCCGAAGGAAAAGAAGGCCCGGACAGTTCACACTCTTCAAACTGGGTCGGGTAGAGAAACAGTTGTCATTATGGTGACACCTCCCCCAAATGCCGATGAGGCAACTACAGATCCCACGGATTACAATGTTGTAGAGGTGTCCCTGGGCAAAAGAGGGAAGCAAGGTGAGGTAGACTTGCTTAAGGAGGCAGCAAGGGCAGTAGAAGCCCGGTACGAAAAGGAGGCCCATAGGATCAAGGATGAAAAAGAAAAGAATGCAAATCTTATGGGATTGCTTACTGAGCTGGCCAAACCCATCAATGCTGCCCCTCTGGAGACCTCCACATCAGAGGAATTACCGTAGAGTGACATAGACTCCCTGTGAGTAATGAAAAAGAAGGCCCAAGCAGTAGATGAATGGGTCACCCTCCAGATAGGAAGCACCCAGCGTTTCCTGGCGTCCACTCTCCCAGACTTATACACGGCCTGACAAGTTATTCATTAGGCGGAAGCACTTATTGAGCAGTGGGAGAGTGACGCCAAAAATTACCAAGCATGGAAGGTGGAGCTCGAAGAGCTCCTCACCTTGGGAGAAGACATAATTTCCAAATCCAGAATTCTGGGTGAGGTATCATTTGATTTTGTAAGAAATTAGCACTCTAGACTTGACCTCACATTGGAGGTGACCAAGCAACTGGTAGAGTCCTTGCAAGAAAAGGTAAATGCTGTAAAGTATTCTTCTAATTTATACAAGTCTTTTTTGATAAAGGCTTCCGGGGCTGATCCCCTTAGTATAGATACTTATACCCCTGAAGATTCAGCTTTGGGGAGTTTTGATGAAATAATGAAATCCCGGTATTTATCTTTGGAAGGAATAGACGGGGCCCGGATGGTGAAACTAACCAAAATGATACTTAAGGGTCATGACGCTGCAAGAATGACAGATGAACTTACAGGAAATGTTCTGGACCTGGGGGAACAAGTTGAAGTGGCCAGACACAGAAGGGCCAGCCTGAAGAATGTAGATGAGGATGACATTTCCCACCTCTTTTAGGCCTTCAATGATAATAAGTAGCCTTGAGATTTCTTCGGGGGCCGGGGAGAACTCAAGTATTGAGAATTCTTTATTCCTTTTTGGGGTGCAAGTTCCAGGATCCCGGAGTCCTAGATCTAAAAATTTTGTATTCTTTAAAGTGATCCATGTCCCAGTCCCCGAGGCCAACCGGTCACTTTTAGAAGTAGTTAGTAAAGGCTGTCAGAAGGTAGTTGGCCACATCATGTGGCGTCGGCTCGGCAGTTGGTCTTCTGACAGGGTGGTCTTCTTGAGGTTCCATTCAGAGGTACATCTAGCACATTGGAGACAGGGTGCCGCATTTCCCATTTATGAGGCATGTAGCCTCGGTCCCTGAGGGACCTACTTCCTTCCTTTCTCCTCTCTGGCTCTCTTCTCAAGACCAATTCTTTCGATGTATATTCTTATCTTATTCTTCTGACATGGCAGACATATTCCATCTCCAGATATTTTGTAGGGTGGCGCAGGTAGTACCGGCCTTCGGATATTATATTTTATTGAAACATAATGTAAATAGGGTTAGGGTTAGAAGAGAGTTGTATAAATAGGCAGATCGGCCCATTTTCAAGGGTCGGCAAAATTGATGATTTTGTTGTCCATAGCAATAGCAAAGTGATTTCTCTTTTTAAGTTGCAGAGCTCAATGCTCCATTTGTTCTATTCTTGATAGTTAGATACTCCCTTGGAGCTGTCATTGTATCATGCACCAGTGCTTTCTAGACTGAATATTAATGAAGAAGGAAGAATTCTCGGCAATGATGTTTTTGGCATTCCTGCTTCTGAGTTAATGGTATTTCATATTTTGATGTTCTTTATGTCTTTTACTCTGGTATGATAAAGTAGATTAATGACCTCTTTACCCCCACTACTGATACAATGCTAGTTGATGGTTATGTGTTTCTTCGGTATTTAGTGTAGTTTACCAGAGTATTATTGATGTTCCAGACATTTCAACATGACTGTAGTTAGATGAAGTGCTTCTAACCCTGCAGGATCTTTTTCGCTTCATTTGCAAAGTGTAGAATGCTCGAAAAACCTTACTTTGATCGAATCTCTAGAGAAGATGAGTTGAAGAAACCAACTAGCCCCCTCGAAAATAGTCACCTCTCCCAACTGAGCCCCGCACCGGCGTGACCCGACACCCAGGTGCTTGAAGGCCCGGAGGATTTATTTCCCCCAGACAACCTTTGCAGGTGGAGTTGGCCGATTTCCCCAGAACCCGGTGATAATTTATGACTGTTGGCGGACCCGGTCAGCAAAGCCCCGTCAACAGAAGGGAGGATGTAAGAGAATATGGACTTTAAGAATGTCCAGCTTGAGAAAGTGGACTTTAAGAAAGTCCATCTTGAGAAAGTGGACTTTCTCAAGTGGGTGGAGTTGCTAAGTATTTCATAATGGAATGTGACAACATTAGGAGGTGAGTTAGAGTAGAATTTAGGATTAGGATTAGATTAGCATGGGTGAATGGGTTGAGAAGGGTTAGAACCCAGGGTAGAAGTGGATGAGATAGGTTAGGTTGGGGTTTAGGGGAATATTAATCAATGAAATAAACTTATTTAATTCATTTAGGAATATAGGAATTAATTATTTAAACAATGAAAATACTTTTTAATAATTAGGGGACCATAGCCATTTTAATTAAATTAAATAGGCTAGGGGAATGGGTTAATTGCAAGTGGGTATTTGATTTAGGGATTTATTTAATTCCTTTATAATTAAACAAGAAGAACAAAATGGTTAAAATCTTAACCAGGAAATTTGCAATTTCTGAAGAAGGTGAAGAGGAAATAGAAGGACAAGAGGAACAAACTAAGGGCCAGTCACCTATCAGTGAAGATACATAAAAGAATGACTTAGAGGGTACACAGTTAGATTCACCTCCTCCTCCTCCACCTAAGAAAGAAAAAACTATAGCCGCTTCAAGGACAAGAAGAAAAAATGCAAATGAACCAACTCCTTCACCACTTAAGAAAGGTAAAGTGAAAACCTACAAAAGAAAACTGGTCTACCAAAGGAGAAATAGAACAAAAGGAGGAAATGGGTTAGAACAAAAAAGGATCTAGATGACTTAGCTATGGATGAAGTTGACATAGAAATTCAAAAGGAAAAAGAACCCTTGGTTCCCAAAACCATTGATGAAATATGTAAGAACATTTCAGAATCACCATCTATTTATGATCCTAAAATTAGGAAATAGTTAAAATTTGATCCAGAGGATCAAAACAAGATAGAAGATGCTATTATAGCTAAAATGTGCAAACACCATTATGTTCCACTACAATTCTCACAATATGATGTTCCCAAGGAACTATCAGCGAGATTGCCTAGAAGATGGACATTTGCACTACATCAAGAAAAAGAGATAAGAGAAAGAGTACTTATTACTCTTATGCCTTTTGATTCAAAGAAGGAAAAGATAAGTGAAATGATAAAAAAGTATGAAAAGGAGTTCTCACCCAAAATGAGAGCATATAAATTTCTCAAAGGGAAGCTAATTGAGCTTGATCAAGACATCATTAAAAAGTGGAGCAAGATACTTAACAAGCCCATTAAGGAAGCTAGCCCGGAGAAGGAACACATCATTATTAAGGATGCAAAAGATGACTCATCAGTGGAATTAGATAGAGAAGAGAATGAGGCAACCTACAAACATAATATTGAAGTTGTAGATGAGGTATGGCTTGACACTACTCTTGACAAAACTCAAAGTGAGGAAAGCCAAATTCCACCAAATCCAATTCATATTGACTTGAGTAATGAAGAAGAGGTTACCAAATAAGAAATGAAAATAAAAGGTAACATAACTAAGGATGTCAATGATGAAACATGGTTGGATAAAATCATAAATGACACTACAGAAAAAGACCCTGCACAAGAGGTGCAAGAGATGAAGATATCAATATTGCACAGGGTAATACCGATAGACATGATACAACTACTGGCACTACAGAGGTCAATACACCGACCAACATGAAAATTTTGATACAAGATATTGATATTGAATCAAGTCAGGAGAAATAATCTAAGAAAGATTATGATATACCCAAGGACACAGGTAATGATGAAAATAAAGATGCATCAGACACTCAAAAAGATGTAGATACAGAGATGAAGGATGCAACCGACAATCAAAAAAAGGTGTCTATTGAAAAAGACAAAAGAGAAGATACTAAAACATATGAAACATTGAGAAAGGATGAAGAGAAAGAAAAGAGTGAAGAAGTTAAGCAAGATGAGAGCATGAAAGAAAAGGAAGATAAATCTGTTGATACACCCAAGGCCAATGAAGAGATGTCTTCACAAAACCAATCGGTGGACTCTGAACAGAAGCAACAAGATGCTTCATCTTCTGAAACTTCACCTACCAAATCAATCCAATCTCAAGGTCTACAAATGGTAATACACCAATTTGTCTCCTAGACAAAGAAAAATAAGAAGGTAATGAAGAAAGACATCTTGGTAGTAACACTTGATGAGGTAATTGAGATACCCAAGTGGGATGTATCTACTTTAGATATTGAAGCACTTCAAAAGTTTGAAGTGATATGGCAGAGAAAAGTAATATAAAAGAAAATGAAAAAGGCACAAAGGGAGGCCCAAGCACTTGATAAAGCTAGGGACATACTACATAAACTTGTTCCTAATACAAAAGTTGAAGATGGCACATCAGTCATGGAGAAAATTGCAATTCTTACTGACGCCATCACCAATCAAAATGTAGATGCAGAGAAGGCAATGGAAGAATAGGCAGAGATGAAATATCAACACAAATTAGTTGAGAAGATCAGCCAAGAAGTGGAAGAGAACAAGGTAAAGCTCTCTGAATTAGCAAGTCAATTAGAACCTATGATTGCTGGAGCTATTACCTTAGTTCATAAATTGTGCACACTAGAAAATTTCACAAAAGAAAATAGTGAAAATCTGTCCCAACTAGATTCAGATCTAACAGCTAGTGCACTAAGTTTAACCTCTAATGCAAACACAATAAAACTGCATCATGACAAGATCATAGAGGTAAAAAAATTGAGACAAGAGATATGGGATGCTTAGACACAGTTTAGAAATGAGGTTACCGAGCTACAGGCTCACATTTTTCCAAACCTCACCACTCTGCAACAACACATAATAGATGCAAGAAATTTGATCTCAACCCTGGAGATGTCTGTGGTAGACAACACATATGATATGCATGTGAGAATATCACTTGAGCACATGGCTCTTGAAAATTTGAAGGAGAAATGGGAGAAGATGATGGAGGAATCAAAGCCTCACACTCTCACATTTTTGACAAGTTGTAAGTACCTTTGCCCTTATTATCAAAAAAGGAGGAATGTATAATACATATGTACAATATACTACTTTAGAAGAAAGGAGATAAGGATATGTATAATGCATGTACAACAAGGATAGATATGTACAATATATCAGAAAAAGGAAACAAAAAGGAGAAGCCAATTATATGTACATAAACTTACACTTACCGACATATGCATAGGGGGAGTCATTTCATGACTAAGGAAGAAGTATACACAGGTGTACATACTAATACATCAAGTATGTTGCACATATCAGTTTTTGATACTAATGTCAAAGGGGGAGATTGATGACATTAAGCTTTTCCATTAGTATACTTAGAGTGAAAAACATGATAAAGGTCATTGGTATAGGCATAACCAATGGACAACAAGCATACCCAACAAGATGACAATGTCTGTCATGAAAATGATAAGTATAGAATTGCCCGACGAACACTGACAAGAGTTCAACCGATGACAAAGCATATAGACGTAACTGATGGTACAATTTTGTGAACATCACCGATAGAGTAGAAAAGACAAGAACTTGATGAATAGTTCAATTAAGGGACATCGAAAGAGTAGAAAACCAACAGAGAAAAGAATGAAAGAAAATTGACAGACTGACAGAGCAGCCCGACCGTCAGAACTGACAGTAAGTTACAGAACCCGCAAAAAGTGGATCTGACTTTACACATCAGATAAAACATTGTAATTCTATTTATAGAGTTTTATCTATTTTAAAACTTTACTTGAGGGTCAAGAAAGCATATTGTAAATATTTTAAAGCATCCTAACGGATCTAAAACATAACTAACTAAAGATAAAGGTCAAGTTGTAAACCTTGGATCTAGAGTTAATCTGAAAAGCGTGAATCAAGAATAGAGCTAGAAACTAGTATAAATAGATGTTCAATAATTTGTAATAGGTAATGAGTTGAAAAATGATTGTAGCCATGGAGAGCATCTAAGCAGAAGAGAATTCATGCAAAGTTTAGAAACATATTATATCAGTTATCAAGAGCATACACAAGGCTACCGACGAGCAGAGACAAGGTATTATTCAATCAGTCAAGGTGATTACATATACATTGTAAGATTTATAGGATACGTTATCAGTAATTAGAGATTGCATGTACTATAAGATCAACATTTGTATTGTAGTTGCATTCTAACAAGTGCATCACATCAGAAATCCTTTTGTAGAAGATGGACTTAATAGTTATTTGATAAATCTCTTAATAGAGTGCACACTTAATAGTGTTGCTAAAGCTTCAAATGAAGTAGATCCTAACAGGTCTCCACTATAATACTCCTAACAGGGTAGATCATCAGAAGTGATAGAATTGTAAGCCTTGACTGGCTCCCTTCTTATCTGCAGATAGTGAAGTTTTGTGGGTAGACATCCCCACCACAATTTTTACTTCCTAATAGGAGTTTTCTGCGATATCATATCATGTGTCATGTGTTATTTATTTTCATGAATGTTTCTTGAATGTTTACACATGCAAAGAACTTATATTATGATTTCACATACATAAAGAAAGATAAATAGATAGATAGGAATATACAAATCTGATGACACAAAGGTTAATGGGCCAACCACATAAAATTTTTTAGAGGTACTTATTCACCCCTCCCCTCTCAGTACATCATTCCAATAATTCTAACAATTGGTATCAGAGCTAAGTCTCTTTCTTGAAAAGCTTAAAGAATTAAGAGAAAAGATCAACACAATGGAAAAGTACAGACTGGACAAGACTATTGACTACTCTCTAACAATTGTAGCAAATAGAAGAAATCCTTTAAGAAGGTGGATTAACAATCCTTACGTAAATCTCTTAGCTGAGTGCACACTTAAAAGTGTTGTTAAATTTATTAATAGAGTAGACCTTAACAAGTCTCAAATGTTACTCCTAACAGGGTAAGATCATCAGAAGTGATCAAACTTGTAGCCTTAACCGACCCCTTCCATTCTGTAGATAGTGAAGCTTTGTGGATTTCATCCCAACCATACTTTTTACCTTCTAACAAGGGTTTTTTGCATTACCAATTCTTGTGTCATGTGTACTTACATTTCATGAATGTTTCTATGAATGTTTACATGCAATTAAGTTTATGTTTTGATATTACATGCATAAGATAGAAAAGCATCTATGGT
>MU227225.1:1462154-1476518 GCA_018584345.1 Thuja plicata
TGTGCTTAGGTATATACTCTATGGTGTATATACATGCTAGATCCAAATGCGCAGAGTATGGAACATCAGTACGGAAAAGTTACAGACAGATTAGTAGACCTGCAGTCCAGGAAACAAAGCATGGAAGTCGACTACAATTTTGATCAGTGTGAATGATTTTGTAATGTAATGGCTAAGTGCCTTTAGTTATAAGTTTGTATTAATGTGATTAATGTTGTAGTAAACATGCTTAGGCTGACTTGTTCGGAAGTGTTTTGTATTTTTGTTTTAGGGCTGACTAGTGATTTGTTTTGGGTCACGCCTGTTTGAATTTGAAGATATAAATATGTAATGTAAAGATATGTTACAAGTGTTGATTATTATGCAAGAGGAAGTTACAAAGGGATAGTACTATGAAGTCAGTAGATGATATAGCTCTTTAAGAGAGTAAGAGCATTCACGCATACACGGAACTGATAAGACAATAGTGTCATTACAATAGTTCATTTTTGATATAGTGCATATCAACATTCAGAGGGTTGTAACCTTCATCTTATTGGGCAGTGAGCCTAGGAAGTGAGCCATATACTTTTAAAAGGGTTTTGTAAAAGACTCCTAATAGGGTCATATCTTTAACCAGGTCATTGTACTTAATTTGTAAAGACTACTTCTAACAGGGCAAAGGAACTTTAATAGGTTCATTATACCTAGTACAATATTTGTGGGTACTAATCCCCACCAGAGTTTTCCTTTGATCAAGGTTCTTCGTAATCATATCATGTGTTATGTGTTCTTGTGTTCTTGTGTTATGTTTCTTTGGATGCACATTTGATATATGTTTAATTGGCTGAAATATAATTAATAGATAAACATTGATTCACCCCCCCCCTCTCAGTGTTTCTAACATTATGTACTGAACCAAATCTAGCCCTGATTCATGAAATTGTAGACTCTAATGAAATATGACATAGAAGATTAGGAAACCTCAATTTTCATGCCCTATCTTCTATGGAAGGACTAGTCACAGGTTTACCCAAACTCAAAAAATATCATTTAGGGGCATGCAAGGGGTGTGCCTTAGGAAACAATACTAAGGGGTCCTTTCAAAATAGTTCTAGCAAAACAAAAGATGTATTAGAATTATTCCACTCAGATTTATGTGGACCCATGTCTGTAGCTTCCTTAGGTGGGTTTCTATACTATGTAATCTTTGTTGATGATTTCTCCAGAAAGACCTGGATCTATATCCTTAAATGTAAATACTCACAGAAAATCCTTAAAAGATTTAAGGAATTCAAATCCCTTACTGAAAACTCTTCTGGAAGAAAAGTAAAAACCTTAAGGACAGATAATGGGAGGGAATATACATCAGATATTTTTAAATAGTTTTGTAAAAATGATGGGATTAAGAGGAAGTTCACTGTACCCTACAACCCTCAACAAAATGAAGTTGCTGAAAGGAAAAACAAGACCATTGTAGAAGCTCCTAGGGCTATGTTACTTGATCAAAACATAGAGACTTCACTTTGGGCAGAAGCCTCTAGTACTATTGTCTACATTCATAATATATGTCCTCTCTCTCATATTGATGATAAAAATCTTGAAGAAGCCTTCACTAGTATAAAACCAGCCATTAGTCACTTGAGGATATTTGGTTTTCCTATTTACATTCATGTGCCCAAAGAGAAAAGAACTAAGCCAGAACCTTCTGGGAGAAAATGTATTTTTGTAGGCTATAGTGAAACCTCAAAATATTATAGAATATATGTGCCTCGTCAAAGACAAATTGAACTAAGTAGAGATGTGATTTTTGAGGAAGACAACTTTTAAAAGAGCCAAAAATTCTATTGAGTTAGAAATTCAAAATTCCACCATAGACATAGAAGAGGATCCCGCTCCTAAGGTTCAGAGGGAGTATTCTGAGGAAGATGTAAATGAAGAAAAAATCACATCTTTGGAAAATACTGAGAAGATACCACTCTGGGCCACTAAATAAATGGAAGAAGCAAGAGCTTATGCTACTCCATTAGGGACTTTTAGAGAAAGTAAAAGATCGAAGAGATTCTCTAGTTATGTAGCTTTGATGAGTGAATCCATCAAATCAGAACTTACTAATGTTATAGAAGCTCTCCAGCACCAAGTATGGAATGATTCCATGGCATAGGAGTATACATCCATCTTGAAGAATGATGTGTGGGAGATAGTACCTAGGCCAAAAGAGAAATTTTTTTGTTTCTTCTAAATGGCTACTTAAAATCAAACATGCTGCAGATGGCAGTATAGAAAAATACAAAGAAAGATTTGTAGCCAGAGGATTTTTATAGAAAGAAGGAATTGACTATGAAGAAACCTTTTCTCGAGTTGCTCGATATACCTCAGTCAAAGCAGTTCTAGCCATTGCAAGAGACAAAGGATGGAAAGTCCATCAAATGGATGTAAAAATTACTTTCTTAAATGGAACCATTGAAGAAGAGGTCTTCTTAGAGCAACTTGAAGGATTTGAGATTCACAATGCAAAATCACATGTGTGTAAATTAAAGAAATCCCTATATAGACTTAAATAGGCTCCCAGATCCTAGTATGAAAGAATTGACAATTACCTCATGAGATTAGACTTCTCAAAGAATGATGTAGACCCAAATCTATACTTCAAACAAAGAAAAGGTTATATAATAATATTGATATTATATGTTGATGATCCGTTGATTACAGGAGAGGATCACCTTATTGATCAGTATAAGAAATATCTATCCTCAGAATTTGATATGAAGGACTTAGGCCTATTAGAATACTTCCTTGGACTCAAAGTCTGGCATAAATCAAATAGCATTATTCTGAATCAAGGGAAGTAAACCATTGATATATTGAAGAGATTTGGTATGATGAACTGAAAACCTATGTCATCTCCCATGGAAACAAATCTTCATAAATTAAAGGAAGAAGCAACAGATTCTCAGTTGATAGATCCCACTCTCTATAGGAAGATGATTGGATCTTTCATGTATTTAGTCAATACTAGACCTGATATCTGCTATGCTATAAATGCCTTAAGTGAGTTTATGTGTGAGCCCAAGGAGATACATCTTGTGGCTGTGAAACATATAATAAGCTATCTTCAAGGTACTCTTAATTATGGCCTAATATATGAATGATTGACTTAGATCTTCATGGATTCACAAATTCAAATTGGGATGGAAGTGTGACTAGACGAAAGAGAACCTCCAGATGTTGTTTCAGTTTAGGATCAGCTATGATATTGTGAATTAGCATAAAATAGTCTCCAATAGCTCAAAGTTCTACGGAAGCCAAGTATATTGTTGCTTCTATGGCTGCTAGAGAAGCAGTATGGCTTAGGAAACTGCTTGTGGGATTATTCGGTAAACCTTTGAAATCAACTATCATCCACTATGGCAATCAAAGTTGCATTAAGGTTTTAGTGAATCCAATATTTCATGATAGATCTAAGCATATTGAGATTCCTTATCATTATGTGAGAGACCTGGTAGAAAGGAATGCAATTCGGTTGGAGTATATCAGTACAGGAGATCAAACAACAAATATTCTTACCAAACCTCTCCTCAAAGTGAAAGTTGAACACTTCAGGAAGAATCTTGGTATGATTGAAATGTAAATTTTTCAAATTGATTTATACTAATATATTAAAGATGTTTAGTGTGTAAACTTATTTTTTCATATGTGACAAGCTATGACTATATGGGCCTACCCATCCTGTGTATATTTATGAAAGGTGATGATTTTTGGATAATCAACACTTGTATTTAACATTACAAGGTGACGATCTTATAATGTTCAGTAGACTGATATCACGTGATCTGTGATATTAGTATGATTCATGGATTTGCCATGATTAGTTATGGTAGATATTATGTGACTTAATGTCAGGTTACATACCATAATTAGGATATATAATGAGAATGTAATGTTCTCGATTATATTATATCTTTTAGTATCATTAGATAGGTGACACTATGTATTATGATTTAGGTGATACTTCATATTACGAGTTATGTGATATGAGATGCTCTGTATCATGACTTAGGTGATACTTCATATCATGATTTATGTGATATGTGATACTTCATATCATGAGTTATGTGATACTTCATATCACAAGTTATGTGATATGTGTTTATTTATATTATAAGACAGATAATTTATATCTATTGTAAGTCATAAGATATCCACATAGATTATTGTGATATGTTTATCTTCCCAAACTAAGAGAGAATGTTGATATATATATATATATATATATATTGATATTTATTATTATTATCATCTATTAATAATTTATTATATATATTATCATTATCATACTATAATATTATTATTTATTATCATTATATAATATAATAATGACAATAATTAAATTATCATATTATAATATTCTGATCGAATTAAATTAGCAATCCCGATTACATTTAATATTGTCTAGCATTGATTAATAGAAATCCTGATTACATATCGGGCCTGGGTTATTACATATTAGGTGGTAATGAAGGTCACGCCTATGATAGGCGTGATTCCTTGAGGAGTCACATCTATCATAGACGTGACTTATCACCCTTGCTACAGTAGTATTTATACCACCACCGCTGAATGGCTTTCAACACACAGCACAAAAAACAAAAGTGAACTGACATTGAATAACATTCTGTAAACACAAAAGAAATTTATATTTTTCAGATTCCACAAAAGGTATAAGACTACAGTTTTATCATAATTGATTTACTTATATTTAGATTTGAATAGAGGTTCGATTTACATTTACAATGAGAAAATCTAAAAGAAAGAAATAATCATTTAAAAATTTCAACCAATTTCAATAAATAATATATAGTTTTCAACTTTTCTTTTGTTAAATTACATATACATCTAATTTTTTTGTGAGAATAGTATGTAATTAATAAAAAATTAATGGACCAACATTTCAAAGACCTCACATAAAATGATATAAAAAAGGGGGCTAAAAATATTTCAAAGAATTGCCCCCTTATTAGGGCATTTAGAAGTTGTTTTTGATGTATGCTTAGAGTTGCAAAAGCAAAATTGAAGGAATTCAAAATAATTTGTATAATGTTATAGGGGATATTAGAGGCAATTTGTATAATAATATAGCGTAACTGTAAAATTGTAGATATCTCAAACTTCTCCTCCAATGCCATCATTATATCAACCTGCACAAATAAATCATTTATTTTTTATGCCAGTGCAACAAAATACACACAACAATTCTAAAGCTAGGTTTTGTACACAACACAGATTAATTTAAAAGTGAGGTTTTACACAATACACAGGATAATTTTAAAGCTAGGTTTTATTGTTATTTACGGTATCTAGTGAATCGACACCCAGATCATGAAAATTAGTCGTCGGCTGAACGATTTCCACCTCAATCGATAACTACTTTGCAATTACATCCTGCACTTTTGCCAGTGTTTCTGGCTAAGCCTACATAATTTTCATTAACAATGTCAAATCGAGAAATTTTCTTTACTTGCGATTGTTAAATTTGGGAAAAATTGAAACTTACTGTGACGACAAATATTGTGAATGCAGGGGAGCCAAAGGGATGAATTTTGCATGTTCAGTTTTCCGTATCGTGTCGTTTGAGGCAGATTCTTAGTCCGATCAACTGAGGAACCCTCTGCAATTGATAAATACATCAAAGTAAAGATAATTTAGTGCATTTTTGTAAATGACCCAAGTTTGAACCGCGGAACTGGTAAGATTTGAAAGAATATAATAATAAAGAAATCTTCTAATAATTATTTATTAGAAAATACTTGTTGTAAGATATATATGCATATAAAGATAGTCAATGGGATGATTTTTACATTCAAGTTAGAAACTTACAACAATATTATCCTCGTGACAAAAGTAAATTTTATTTAAAAATAAATAAAGATATGAATAAGGGCCCAAAAAAATAACAATAGAATAATAGGAAGGGCTGACAAATTTTCAACAATAATTTTTTTTTTCCGTGCTTCCACAAATAACCTATTGGCCAATAACAAGTCAATTTGCAAATTATTCTATGGAAAGAAAAATTCTTCATTTCAGACACATTTAACCTAACACTTGCCTCTTCAGCAAATGTCGATGAGGCAACTGCAGATCCCATATGCCGATGAGGCAACTGCAAATCCCATAGATTAGAATGTTGTAGAGGTGTCCCTGGGCAAAAGAGGGAAGCAAGGCGAGGTAGACTTGCTTAAGGAGGCAGCAAGGGTAGTAGAAGCCCGGTACGAAAAGGAGGCCCAGAGGCTCAAGGCTAAAAAAGAAAAGAATGCAAATTTTATGGGATTTCTTACTGAGTTGGCCAGACCCATCAAAACTCCCTAAAACTGAATCTTTAGAGGTATAAGTATCTGTACTAAGGGGATCAGCCCCGGAATCCTTTATCACAAAAGACTTGTATAAATTAGAAGAATAATTTACAGCATTTACCTTTTCCTGCAAGGACTCTACCAGTAGCTTGGTCACCTCCAATGTGAGGTCAAGTCTAGAGTGCTGAGTTCTTACAAAATCAAATGATTCCTCACCCAGAATTTTGGATTCAGAAATTATGTCTTCTCCCAAGGTGAGGAGCTCTTCGAGCTCCACCTTCCATGCTTGGTAATTTTCGACGTCACTCTTCCACTGCTCAATAAGTGCTTCCGCCTGATGAATAACTTTTTGGGCCGTGTATAAGTCTGGGAGAGTGGACGCCAAGAAACGTCGGGTGCTTCCTATCTGGAGGGCGACCCATTCATCTACTGCTTGGGCCTTCTTTTTCATTACTCGCAGGGAGTCTATGTCACTCTGTGATAATTCCTTTGATGTGGAGGTCTCTAGAGGGGCGACATTGATGGGTCTGGCCAACTCAGTAAGCAATCCCATAAAATTTGCATTCTTTTCTTTTTTAGCCTTGAGCCTCTGGGCCTCGTTTTCGTACTGGGCTTCTACTGCCCTTGCTGCCTCCTTAAGCAAGTCTACCTCGCCTTGCTTCCCTCTTTTGCCCAGGGACACCTCTGCAACATTCTAATCTATGGGATCTGCAGTTGCCTCATCTGCATGCAGGTTTCTTGGGTTGATTTGCAGTTCAGCAAATCTAACACCCTTTGTCTTGGATCTTCCACCACTGCATACAAATATTTTCCTATAATATGCCACACTTTTTGAAAAAAAGGGTAGGAAACCCGTCTGGCCCTAGAGCCTTATCACTTCCTAAACTAAACAAAGCTACTTTCACTTCTTTAATAGAAATGTCTTTCATTAACATTTCATTCTACTCCCCCGATATCACCTTTGGGATAACCTCTAAAAATTCTTTGTCATCATTAAGTTCATTCTCATTCTGAGAGAATATTGAAGAGAAAAAATTAACAACTTCCTCATTTATCTTGGCTGGATCTATTAACACATTGCCTTGTTGGTCCTTAATAAAAATATTTTTATTTAGAGATCTTCTTTCTGTGACTGAATTGTGAAATAATTTAGTGTTTCTGTCACCTTCTCATAGCCATAGCTCTCTTGATTTTTGCTGCCAATAAATTTCTTCCCTATTCAAAATCTCATTATATTTCCTCTTTAATTCCTTTTCTTGATTAAAGGCCTTAGATTCCATTCCTCCATTGATAGTTTTTTCATTTAAGCTATCCATTTCAGTCTCTAGTCTAAATTTTTCAACAAAAATATTTTTAAAGACTTCACGGTTCTACACTTTAAGACATTCTTTTATAAATTGTAGTTTTTTGAAAAAGAGAAAGGCCACATTATCAGATCACTTGGGTGCATTATTTGACCATTATTCTTTAATATCCATAAACTCCTTCTCTCATAGCCACATATTTTCAAACCGAAAAGGAGCCCTTTCGAGAGTAGCATCATCAACAATCTTCAAACATATTGGAAAGTGGTTTGAACCTGTAATCGATAGAATTTCTGCCTGACAAATCCAATCACCTCGCAAGAGAAATAAATCCAATTTATCAACAATATTAGAAAAACCCAATCGTCTATTGGTCCATGTTAAGAATCCATTTTTGAATTGCACATCTTGGAGTTCATTTGACATTACAAAATATTCAAAGTCTCTTTTACTCTGACTAATCAAACCTTTTCCTCCCACTTTCTCCATCAGAGAGGTTATTTCATTAAAATCCCCACCCATTACATAAAATCTATCCTTCTTTCTACCACAAATGACTGATAAGGAGTTCCATAGTTGTTTTTTCATTGCTTGATTGCACGAACCATATATATTGACAACAAAGAACTTCATCCTAAGTTGGAAGGATGTTACTTCTACTACTACCATTGACTACCCTGCTCCAATAAAGAGACATTCATAATCACCTCTTTCCATAAAATTACCTTTCCAACCAAAGCCCCATCTGCCTCACTGAATAAAAATACCCACATACCAAACTTTCTCAAAAATTGTAACCTACCCACCCCACTTAGCTTAGTTTCCTGAAAGAACACTATATCTGGTTGGGTTTAGTAAAGACACCTTTTGACCAAACACCTCTTATCAGGGGCATTGCAGTCCTTGACATTCCATGATAAAAGCTTCATTTCTTCCAGGAAGAGGGATAGCCTCTTCCCCATCTCAGAAATTTTGCCTGGTCTGCTGCATTACCAGCTATTGCAAGTTTTACTTACACCAGTTTTGGGCTTCTTTTTTGTTTAGCTTTTGCATTTGGTTTCTGAACTTGAGAAGGAGTCTGCTTAATAGTTCTATCCTCTATGATATCAGTCTTATCCTACAACCCCAGCTCCTCATTCCCACCTCCTTCCTCTTGTGACTCATATTATGATTTAGAAGCCCATCCACTGTCCCCATTTTCTGACATATCATCCATGGAAGACTCCAAGTTTCTTATCAGAGAGATTTGAATATCTTTGCAGAAGTCTTGATTTTGATTATCATCCTGACCTGTGGCTTCCTAATGAAAATTTATTCCATAAGGACCATCCATTGTAAAATTAGGTTTTCTACTTCTATCCATATTCCTTCCATTAGAGAGTCTAGGGGTATGTTGAAGTTACTCCATAGTATCCGGGAAAAAAATTGAGTTCCCTATCTGCCCAACCTCTATGACATCTTGTATGTTGTCCTTATTACATGGAGAGAAGCGGGTTTCTTTGACCATTTGGGTTGAGTCAGGACTATGTATGTTGACATTCTGTGAGGTTGGTCCATCTACCACTAATCCTATTCCACTAAATTATTTCCATTCTCCTCACTATGATTTCTCTACTCTGTTCTCCCTGCATCTTCCTAGTTCAAGATCATATCCTCCTCATATTGGATAAACTAAGAGGGCGCTCAGGTTTGACTCTCCTCTGTCTCCCTAATCTAATCCAAGTTTCTATTGATCTCAAGACCCTTGTTTTTCCTTTTGACCACCTCACCTAAAATCTCCTTCTCTATACACTCTACTTCAATTTTTAGTCTCCATTTGCCATTCGAAGAGCCTAAGACCACATATTCTGGGATTCGATAACAGTCTTGTATCTTCACTAAAACCTTAGAGAAGGAGTAAAATTCATTGACATCAACACCTTCCTCTACACTTATGAATGTTCCAATACTATTTCTAATTAATTTGAGAGTAGCCTCATATTTTTATTCTCATGGAAAGTTTTTAAGCGTCAGCCATATCGTTACATCTTTGACTTTTTCTACATCAGAATTGAAGTTAGTTCTCCAATTGCAGACATAAAAACCCTTTTTATCTAGCATATATGGGTCCCCATTGAGAATCCATTCCTTATCCATTTTTGAGGGGCTAAGGATCAATAAAAATTCATTATAGATAGGGTTTTAATCTCAAAATGATCCCCCATTTCTCTGCCATCCATCATTGTATTTTTGTAATGGACGACCATGGTCACAGCCATTTCATAAAGAAATCCCTATCTTGCAAGCAATATACAGACTCTTTCCATTGTTATTTTTGATTAAAAAAAGGAAGCTCTAATATATTCAGGATTACCTACCTCTGTGCTAAGATCTTGATTGGCAGTTTGCGTTTGAATGAGATTTGAATTTTTCTTGTTTTCCTTTGGGTGCCAGAAATTTTTCTCAATCTCTTTGAATTTTAAGATTTGTGGGGTTAGTCTAAACTTTTCACCCTACCTCATAAAGGCTCCATTGTTCTCCCCCCGCCCACCATCCCGACTTGGGGCCTCTTGGGAGATTTGTCTTTGTATTAAACCGCTGCATTTTATATCTATTGAATGGCCATCGCTCTCTTCTTCCATCTTCTTTCAATGGGGTCCCATTTCTTCTTCTGACCCACTACGAATGACTATGATCCTTAGTCGAAGCTCCCCATTTCTGGTGAGAGCACCATGGACACAGTTGGCCATTGTAGCCATTGGCACCCATCCTTCCTTTCTGAAAATATATTTAGTTATTGAGTTCCCATCCCTAAATTTGATAGTAAGGTAAGTGCAAAAATATGGGGGACCAAAAAGTGGTTGGTCATTTTTTGTTCCCATACAAGATACAATATAAATATTTCTACTTTGAGAACTTCAACAAGGAGAGAGAGAGAGAGAGAGAGAGAGAGAGAGAGAGAGAGAGAGAGAGAGAGAGAGTANAACAAGGAGAGAGAGAGAGAGAGAGAGAGAGAGAGAGAGAGAGAGAGAGAGAGAGAGAGATTACTTAACTCATACAAAAACATTCATAGATACACAAAATAAAGATAGGAAAAGTAAAAAATAAAAACCACAAAAGGGGTTAGTACTAAAAAAGGCTCCGAGTCAACTCATTGAAGAGACCTCAATAATTAAAATATCTCAACCACTAATATCATTCTTGTAATTTTATTGCAAGATCAAAAGTGGTCACATGGAAAGAAAAAGAACATACATAGAAGTGAGATAAGAAACCATGATCCAACCAAATAGAAAGGTGTGTTATTCCATGGGCTCATGGAGGAGAGAGAAAGGAAACATGGATTCCATGGGTTAACACGCTGTGTTATGCTAGGTGATCCATGAAATAACATAGATTGAATGGGACAAAACATTATGTTTGGTGTGTGATTCATGTGAAAAGAGGATGAAGTGTCAAAATCACTGTTCGAAAACTTGGACTTGGCTCAAACTTGGCAAGCGTGACTTGGCTCGAGACTAGGTGAAAACTTGGCGTAGACTCAACAAAGTGAGAATCCAAGAAATTTAGAGATTTTTAATGATTTAAAACTTGTTTCAATCACCCTTTATTAAATAAACCTTAAAGAGATAATAAAATAATTGAATAGAAGATAATTTGATCACATACACAAGTAAACATTAAACACATAAGTATAAACACAAATTGTAGCTCAAGGAAATAACACACTTAGATATATAAATATTTTCAGATGTAAAAAAAAACTCATGGAATATAAAATACATGACATCAAATGTTCCAAAATAAAATGCAAGTCTATGGCTCAACCACTCAAAGGAGCGTGCATCCTTTCTTTATGTTAAGGAATTGGATAAATTATAGAGAATACTAATAGTCCAAATTTATATATTTCAAATTGTATCTAAGTCTAAATACTAGATATATTAATGCAGAGAATTTATAAGTAAATTATTGTAGAGGAAATCAAATTCTTGTTGTGGTATATAATTACTGTTGTGATTGATTATTTCTCACAACAAGCATCGACATTAAATTCCTACATATCTTGGTGAAGAGTCATGTTTATGTAGAGGCATGACCATACATGACTTATGCCTCATAGGGTCATGACCCTACGTAAACATAACTAATAATATAACCATCGTATAATATAATCAACGTGCTTTACAATAACAACGATAACACTATCATGTATCATATTAACTCATTCATAAACAATGCAGACAATGTCGTATATGATACACTCAGTATTTCTTATGACAGTAATCATGCTTTACATATATTATTGACCATCGATAACAATACACAGCAATCGATAATGTATTAGTTGCTATATATTGTTATCGGGCTTGATTGCCGATAACAATACATAGAAGCCAATATATTATCAGGCTTCATTGCCAATAAAAATATATATAGTGGTTGATATTGACGTATCATGGATACATTAAGCACATTAAGCACTGTGTGTACATTTGGTTATATGACAGTCACATTCTTTCATCAGTCAATAATAAGTTTCAACAATATTTATATGTGCAATCTCATACATACATACTGTTGCCCAGGGTTTCCCATTCTGTGCAATTGACCTGGTTTGCCCTGTCTTGCGTCTTCTGTCTTGTTTTCCGGGGGTTCATGTCTTCACTTGGCCTTCAACCCTAAAACCCTAAGTCTCTCTCATGCAAACGAGGTGAAACAAACCCTAAACCCTTGGCACGTTATGTTTCATCATTACTTTTTCCATCACTAAAAGCATGTGCCTATTTTCCAAGTCGCTTGATCGCTTCAGCCTAGGTGAATATTCCTTTCTTTCTCTCGACTTCACTTTTCCTCTGTGTCGTGTAGTCTCTTAACACTTTGGAATATTCCCCTTATGTCTTCCGACTTCGCGATCTACTTCATGTCGCATGATCGCTTGATCCAGCCGTGACAAACAGTTAAGTTTTCTTCAATCGCGTGGTCTCGTGATTAAAAGGCAGTTAGGAGATAACATTCCCGACCCCGCGACTAGCTGTTTGATGTTAGAAAATTTACTCAGTCGCCTTGTCACTAGAACAGCACGATGACTTAGCTTCCCCAATACAAACAAATGGACCGGTGGCTGTGTGACAGATGGCATATGGTAGGTGGGTGTGGGTCCTTAGTCGGGTAATCGCCAGATGAAGGAAATAGATCAAGCAACTTTGAGACTAAGTGTTTCTTTTCCCTCAGTCATGTGATCACTGGATAATTTAAGGGTATCCTCAGTTTTATAGTGATTAAATGCCAGCCGTCTGATGCAAAGCACAGATGATCTAACGGTGGTCGCCAAGTCTGGTGATTAAAGTGCCCTACTTGAAAAGTACTCCCGACTTGGCGATTAAGGCAGTCGGATTGTCGCCAGAAGGATTTAAGGGGACTCAGGCACTGTTTGAAAAGTCAAAAGGCTCAGACATAGGATCACCCGACTCAGTGACTAAGGGTTGTCATGTTATCTGGAAAAGAAACATGAGCATCTAGCGATCAGGCGACAGGCCGTGACGGTTAAACGCAGCAGTTAGGTGCTAGGTCGCTAGAAGAATGGTGAGTTAAGTGAAATGTCTCCCAACTTCAAAATTTCACAGTCGGGATGTCGCCAGAAGTAACTCAGGTGGGCCAGGGGTTAAGAAAAATCACAGTGTCACTGGGTCATGAGATTTAACCAGGGTTAAGGACTGATGCTCGCAACTTAGAGACTAGCCGTTGTCGCGTGGTCGCAGGAATTTGAATTTGAAATTCTAGCGGCAAGATAACAGAGGAGAATGCTCAGTAGCCATGGTTTCTCTGTACTTGTGTTCTAGATTTGATCAGAAGGGTTTCTAGTTACAGAGGGGTCATGAACAGAGCAGTCTGCTGATATTTGAGTAGATTTGTTTCAATATTGGTGAAAGAGGAGGAGATTCAGCGTGTTGCAGGAAAGAACAGAGTTATGACTGAGTTACCAGAAGTACCACAAGAAAGGAGAAGAAGTCTTAGGCGGTGAAAAGGAGAACACTTGGCCATGCACTGTTCACGGACAAGAGAGGCATTTATTATAGAGAAGTATAGGTGAACAGGTGTACATGGCTATTCAGAGTGAACGTAAATGCTGCTATCCACCATCTACCAAATCTGATTTTCAATTGCCAGATCGAGGAGGAGCACGAAAATATCCATGAATATCTATTTTGACTCGGTCATTCTCCACCGTCTCTTCTCTCTCTTTTCCTCTCTCCTATGTTTTAGGGTTAGGGTTTCCATGATCATCCGAAGCTTGTTGCATCCTAAGGGATCCCAAGATGGTCTTAGCCCTATATATAGCAGAAAAGTTGCATTTGCAAGGGTTGGTTCTTCTTCCTTTTGTGCTTGCTGTCCTTGTAACTTTTCGGAGTTCTTGACAGAGACAAAGAGATTTTGTAACCCAGGAGTTCATTTTTATGCAGAAGGCATGCTCTGTGACATTTCTTTGTCCTTGGTGTATTTTTTGCATGAGTCTGTAACTCACTGTGAGAAGTAATATGCAGAGTTTCAGTTTTTGGATCAATTTGTTGGATTGTGTCGACCTTGTCTCTTTTCTGCTTGTCTGTAGGTGTCTTGATTTTTGATGGATTAACTATGGATGACTTTATTCCTCTTAATCAGTCCTTTCACAACATCTACTTGTAGAAGAGTATGTCTGCTTGCAGGTTGTAACTAGTGTTTTATTGTTTAAAGCTGTTAACTGTGAA
>MU227225.1:1485843-1511674 GCA_018584345.1 Thuja plicata
TATATATATATATATCTTCCATATGCATGTGTCAATCACTTGTATGCTTTAATCCAAATGAAGCTATTTCTCAACACTCCCTCTTAGCAAGAGAGGATTTGAACAACACCCATTTCAATTTATTACACATGAATTATATTTAAGAGAAATGAAAATTATCTGATCTCTGACACTTTGGGACACAACTAATTGTAGTCTATCAGATAATAACCTTGATCCTACAATGATAATGAAGTCTCCAATATCACAGGTATAAGTTCAGACATACATATTCCATCTTGACGTACAAATCACCATGACCTTCGACACATTTTGGGACAACAATTCAATGTAGTCTTTCATGATAATAGGTCAAGCATCTCAATATCATGATATCTGACATAGTCCGAGACAACAACTTAATGGATTGAATCATGATATAAGTGTTATCACAATCCCCAACTCAATTTAGAACTAGATTGAGTGATAACCATAATAAATTTAGTATCAAGATATCCAACACATTCCAAGATAAAAAATTAATAGAGTCAATCATGATATAAGTGTTATCACAATCCCTGACTCAATTCAGAACTAGATTTAGTGATAACCAGAACAAATTCAATATCAAGATATCCGACACATTCCAGGACAACAAATTAATGTAGCCAATCTTGATAAGAGTGTTATCACAATCCCTGACTCAATTCAGAACTAGATTTAGTGATAACTATAACAAATTCAGTATCAAGATATTTGATACATTCTGGGACAAAAACTTAATGTAGTCAATCTTGATACATTCGTTATCATGAATTTTGGCATATTCTGAGACAACTAGCTAGAGTTATCTATCATGATAACAGGTCAAGCTATTGTTAAGGTCGTCACCTCACAATAGAAACCTTACACACATATGAAAGATTACCACCTTTCATAACACAAAAATGCAATATTGCAACTCTCTTGATATCCATCATGAACCAAGTCGGAGGGTGGATCCCCCATAGCTGCTCTTGGAGGGTGCAACAAGAGCTTTCACCTTAAAATTTTCTCTCACAGAGGAGAGTGCATTACAAGAAATTTCACTTTGAATTTCTCCCTCATAGAGAAGAGATGATTAACAAAGGACCGTGTACTTCAAAATTCTTCCTCTAAATAAAAATCCTGGGAAGTCAGGTCCTCTAGTTGCTCCCTCAAAAGCTCACGTTTTGGCTTCTTCACTTTTCATCCAAGAATGCCTGTGATAAATTGTCATACTCCCTCTGAATCTGATATCAATCTTTTGAACTCCTCATTCAAGGTTTCCTTTGATGAAGTGTCAGATTCCCTTTGCTATGGAAGGATACACTACTCACATAGTCTCAATCATCGAACTTTCCCATAGTGGACTTTTCTTGTTGTTAAGAACTTCAATATTCTCAAGGTTAGATGATGGAGGTTCATGATCTTCTATGATATTATCCCTCTGATTATTAATTGTGTAGTCTTCATCTATTTCTATGATTGGATCATCTTGTGCATCTTTATAAGCAATGTTTTCTTCAAATTTTACATCTCTACCGATTTCAATAGATCTTTGTCCTGGAATATAGACTTTGTTTCCTTTAGAGGTTTTACTATAGCCAACAAATATACTTTTCTTCTCGGACGGTTCTAGTTAGGTCCTCTTTTCTTTAGGAATAGGAATGTATACGAGACACCCAAAGATTCTTAGATTGCTTAAGTCTTGGGTTATTCCCTGTAAAGGCTTCTTCAGGTGTTATATTCTCTAGAATTGAATGAGGACATCTATTTGGATGTTTATAGTTGTATTTGATGCTTTAGCCCAGAATGAGATATGTATGTTTTGATCATGCATCATGGTTTTGGCAGTTTCAATGATGGTTCTATTTTTCCTTTCTGCAACTCCATTTTGTTGAGGATTATAAAGTACTATACACTCCCTCTTAATCCCAACATAAATGGAAAAATTCTTTAAGCCTTTAAATTCTTTGAATTTCAATAATACTTTATTTGATTCTTTTATATTTTCTTGATCACTGGAGAATCCATCTCGATATGGTCTACTCCCTTTGAATCAGTATGGCTGAGATTATAAAAATTGACTGAACCATATCCTCTATTTGCTCCCTCTTAAGCTCAAGTTCATGTATCAACCTCTTGACCTCTTTTGAAATGTCAAACTCCGTTTGAAAAACATCAAGTTCTTTCTACCTTGAATGTAATTTCTTGTGCTTCTATCCTGAAGATATGTCAAAGGGAGATTATAGATAGCTCATAAGCTAGACTATCTTGAATGGAAATACCAATGCTAGAAGCATACAAGATTATACTAACCAATATTATAACATAAACTCAAAAATTTATGTGCATTAATAAAATATAAAATACTTATCTTTTATGAATTTCAAATATTTATTTTCATAAGGTGAGCCCAAATAGAAAATATCACACATGATTCAACTCTCATCATAATTCCCCTTCAATGAATCCATGCTCTTGGGTGCTTCTTTGATATTGTAAGAAGGACTGTAATCTTTCCTCGTATCCTTTAATACTTGACTCCCAATAGTCTATATGAAGATACACATTTGTTTTGGCAACTATATTTTATCGTTGATAACATTATAAGTTTCATCCAATCTTAGATGTTAATCGTAGTCTCCAGATGGTAGAATAGTATTCGCCAAATTCAGAACTACCTGCATTCCTTTGGAGAAATAAGGATATTCCTTTAATATGTCACAAAGAGACTTGATTGTGAGAGATTGCAACTCAAAACCAAATCACACCTTTTCATGTAATTAATCGATATTATTTAGTTAGATAACATGCATTATACTTCCTCTTGGATTGGCGATTACTTTATTTATTTATTTATTCATTCATATATATATATATATATATATATATATATATATATATATATATATATATATATCTNATATATATATATATATATATATATATATATATATATATATATATATATATATATCGCTTGTTTTTAATATAAATAGGTCGTTGTTCTTTTAAGAAATCTTGTGTATAATGATTATTGTCTCCAATGGTTTTCTAGATTCTAGTGTACTATAATTGGTAATCAAATCTTCTATTCTTTTTTCCCCATATACAGAATACACTGATTGGAGTGATGAAATGGCAGACCGAGTCTGTCAATTTATAAACTAAACAATATTAAATGTACAGAAGATTTTAGATTACAGTTTGTTGTATCATTAATGAATGTAGTTGGAATGGGCGGTTGTAAGCGGCTATGAATCGCTGTAGGTGGCTGTGGGTGGTTAGAGTTGGCTACATGTGAAGTTCATGGACATCCAAAAGTTTCCCATAGTCTATGCTGACATGACTATAGAACAATAATTAATTTATGTTAACACCTGCCATCAAATTTTGGAAATTGGGAACCTGTTCGTATGTTCACAATATATGTTGTCATCTTTTCCAGGAAAAGCCGATGACATATTAACTCGTCTCCTTGTTAACTCAACAATAAATTGTGATATGCAGACACCAAGAGACACTTGAGTCAGCCTTTTTAAATAATGAATACATGGTGTCAGGTCTTTGAGAAGTTTTGAGTGCTGACATCACAGGAGTAATAGCAATTGATAGTATTTTCAAATTTCATTCACCATGATTATGGTAAGTAACAATAAAAATGATGGACACAGTTGATGTTGCATTCATTCCTCCAACAAATAACCCAATCTCCATAGCTTGCTTGAGGTCAAGTTTCAAAGTCATCCATCCCCTTTCTGCATGTTGGTAAACAAATTGTTCCTCTTTGTTATAACTCTAAAATACCCAAATATTTAAGAAGCAATCGAATACAACAGTTGGGAAATTGTAATTGCAAACTAATTTCCCTCTAAATTTAAAGGTACAACTCCCTTATATGAATGATTTTCAGTGAATTTTAATCTTTCCTAATCTAACTCCAGGGTATGTTCTTAACCTGAGAACATAAGAGGTAAACCAAACTAAACCTAGACAGGAAATAGCTCAGGCAGGATAAATTCAACTCTAAATCTAGCCGATTATGAGATTTCATCAATCAAATGAACTCCCAAAACTGGTAATGCATGAACGACTACTGAAAATGCATATGAAAGACTAAAGATTAAAGATAAAATGATAATGAATCGATCTATATCATAGAGATGTTTCCCAAACTTAGGATAACAACAAATTTTCCCTTTAAATAACTGTATCAAATCATAATACAGAACTCTGGTTCAAATACAGATTGCAAATCTAACTTCAAAGAAATATTTGAATTCAATGGAAAGATAAATGCAATGCAATGGAATAGTTAAAGCAATGGTATTTAGACACACACAATTGACTCCACAAAAATGCTATCTTTCACACCAAAATTTAGTTGACCTTTGTATTAACTTTCAGTATAGTAAATATAGAGTTTGAGTCTTGACCGTTACAAAAAGAGTAACCGAAACGGTTCAACTTCTTTTAAGAATGAATGATAAAAAAAGGTTTATCCATTACAATATCATCAAAATTTGGTACAAAGGGGATATCTATTTAAGTTTCCGTTTGATTCCCTTTGCCTAATTTATCCCTATAGGTGGTGACAGCTGTAATAACTCGGATGAGCTCTTCATGCCTATTGACATGGAAATTTGTATATCAGATGAGCCACCTGGAATGCTCCTTGGCTAGGCTCTTAATTACATCTGTTTGATCCTTCAATTCTTCCATGCCTTTATAAATACATCCAATCAACTGCTGGAGTTCTAGCACCTTGTCCAAATGGGCGGAAGACTACTCTGACAGCTTATGCACATAATCATAAAATGATTTTTGCATATTAGTCAATCCTATCATTTCTTTTCCTTGACCACTCATCTATGATTCTTTGTGCAGACCTTGAAGAATCTTAAAGTCTTTATTATGTTCCTCCTTGATCTTAACATCTACTTGTTGCAACCCTGTCTCAGCCTGAATGATCATCTCGATTTTAAACTCTAGAATTTGGAGCCACTCGATTAGGGGTTCATCTTATTTTTGAAGACACTTGGATTTCAATGTCTCCTTGGTCTTCATCTTTATTGCCACATGAAGCGTCACTATGCATTCTTGACACTTCGCTCCCTCAGATGTGAGAGTCTGCAAATTCTTCTCAATATTGCTCCTTTCTGTTTCTTGTCTTAAGAGAGCATTACCCAATTGCTCGACAACTGCCAATCCTTCAAATTGAGTCTCTCGACCCATCCCTTTTTGATCTATGTGAAGTGCCTATCTTCTTGCAATTTGGCTATTATGGCTTGATTCTCCGTGACATTGGGATCGAATGTGGTCTGATTACTGGGAATACTAGCAACTAGAGTGACCAACTTCTGGATGAAATTAGTCAGCTCACTGACTTCAGCCTTAAGCTATACCTTAGCCATTTTAAGTTCTTCAAGCTCTTCTTCAATCACCATATTAGTGCCCAGTTTCTAGGTCCTGACCTAATGTGGACAATGTCTTTACTTTCTTAGCCTTTGCTGCAGTGGCACTGGGTTGAAAGGCTCGAGCTAAAGTATCTTTGCTAGGAGCTCCTTCTTCTACCCTCTTTCTTTTGCACTCCAGAGTGTTCTCTATCCATGACTCGGCACTGGTGACCTTGGTGGTAGAGACCAACTCCTCTATAAATAGTTTCCTAATGACTGGAGGAGTAGACTTTGGCCTTGAAGCAAATGGATTTACAGAGGTAGGGGAAGAAGACACCAATCTGATGACTTGATTAGCCTCTTTTTGCTTCTCAAGCCTCTTGTCTGATTCCATAGCTGATCCATTGGAGGTATCTTCACCCACCTCCACTACAACGGGGGACTCTCACCTTGGGGTATATTGGGTTGAAGTGCAAACTAGTATATCTATAGTGACTTCTTTAGCTGACTGCTCAGGTCCCGCACCTTTGGTGGGTTCCTCTGTCGACCCAATATCTAGAAGCGGGCCTTCTCCACAAGTCTTCTTTGGTTGAACTTCTTTTTCAGGAGGTTCATCGCCTCCCTCGACCAGCTGAGATGAACCTTTGTTTGTAATTGGGAGTATCACTGAAGAAGTTGTTGCAATGTTTGAAGTATCTTTTGTCAGGGTCCTTTGAGCAGGAGGCTTCCTTTCTGACCTCTTCCTTCTTCCTGCAGTCCATTCAACCCACTTCTCTGTCCTCTTGTAAATTCCACTCATTAGAGTCTGCAAGTCACCAATGGCCTTATCTAGCATGGGCTCAAAACTGATAGGAGTGAGATTTATCTTCTCTAGATACGTATTGTCATACATGTGATTGCCGTCATCTTCTAGCCCCTCCACTGCTATGTTAACTTTGAACCTTTTGATTTGTTCAATAGTTAACCTGGCGTAGAATCTCTCTCTACTCTCCAAATTATCTCTGCAATTTGCCCAGTAGTCTTCGATGTCATCTACATGATGGATAGCTCGGCTCATTTGTAGGTAGTCACGAGCATAATTAACATGATCATATTGTGGCCTCAGAACATCATAGGTTTCTAATGAAAACCTCTTTGAGAATGTCTTTAGAACATTCTTCGCCTCAGACCGGGATATACAACTGTAAGCTCCAATAGTCATGGGGAAGTCGTAGCCTTTCTTCCTGACATCAGCGCAGATCAAATTCACTTAAAGCGCTTGTCTCATCACCTCCATCAGCACGATCATATCAGTAGGATACCTGGGCAGATTCAAAGGGAAGTCGTCGAACCCTGCAAAATGAATGTATGAGAAACCCCCAAGTTGAATGAAATAACATCCAAATTGGTTGATAAAAGCCATAGCCTCAGGAGAGAATCTCCTTTCTAGGAGACCTTGTAGCTCCCTGCACAGTCTCATTGTAAACACATCATTAACTCGGAGGTAATCAACATAACTGTTATGCAATTGCAAAGAGGGTAAAAATTTGTAGCTCTTAACATCATCAGGAAATTCCTCTAATCTAGGAAGCCCTGGCCAAATTTGGATCGTGACCAATATATACATTAAAACTGAAGACAAATAAAATTCATTTTGATTTTTAGCTCTGCTAGGGAATTGGCCAGATTTTCATTTACCATAAATGCCCAATCAATAAAATGGTGCTGAGAACAGATTACTTGCACCAAGAAGAAATGATGATCTACAAAATTGAGTGCCTCACTCTCACCTCTGATCCTGTGGAGTAGCACCAGGATGTCTATAATTTCCAGCTTTAGGTTAGTGCCATATAGTGTTTTTGGCAGCTTCCCTTTGGCGCTTCTAGGCTCTTGAAACCATGCCTTCATTATCTCCTTCCAAACTAACTTCTTTGCTATATATTTAGTCACCGCCCAACCATATGTCATTTCTGAATACTCAACTTTCTGTGGGATGCGAAGCAAGTTCTAAACTGATTCTCTATCGATAGAGAGCAACACAGTATCATTGCACAAGTGGATTTTCTTGGTATTTGGGTTGTATTGAGCTATACATTCCTGGATCAATTCAGGGGCTTGAACGGCTATGGGAAAACTAGTGGCTTTGATTAATCCACTCTCCTTTTGTTTCTCGGTGATGGGATGCATCTGGTTCACTTTTAGCCTATTCTGAAAGTTTTGCATATCAACGAACTTCAGAGATGTATTTGAGATCTTATACCAGTCAGAGGTGATTCCGTTCAATCTATCGAATCCCAAAAATTTGGAAGCCATGCTTTGAATGATTTGGTTCGGGAATAGGGAATCTCTCAGGAATGCAGCGGCAAAGAATAATCAATATCAGAGGCTTCGAATTCAAAGAATTTGTCAAACAAATGGTAGCTCCTATTTGCAACCTTCAACTAATTTTATAAATTTTGAATTCTTACCATTTAACGACCGACTTCCTGCGCCACACGAGTGAAAGGACCCAAGCATTAATGGAAAAGTCCGTTATGAAGTAAAATGACTTTATTTGGATTAATTACTTTTCTCTTATGGGCCGTTGAGAAATATCTTTTCACCTTAGTAACTGTAATGGTAACTTTCCTGAGGTAGTGGAAAATTACTTTTCCACTTCTCCTTTGGGCGGAGAAACACTTTTGGAGTGCCCTCTGTTTGAAAATCTGATGAAAGAGAATTTTAGCCTATTGAGATGCTAAAATGATATTTGTTGATTTCAAAAGCTTTCTTCATGCCTTGGGTCACTTATGAGATTGATTTCCCTTCGAAAATCCTTCTTTTTAATGGTTTGGTGGAAAACATACCCCGCAGGTCAAAACCCGCCTGTTGGAGTAGTGGAGAAGCTATTTTCCGCTTTTCTGCTAGCAAGCTTACATCTTAGATTTCTCTCCATTTAATCATTCCTTTCAGCCTGCAGAGATGTATTCTAAATGCAATAGTCTTTCTAAGCCCAAATCATCCAATTTAAAACTATACTGACTGCTGAGACATCATGGAATAGTCATCTGCGAAAAATGCACCATGCTGGTGCTTTTCCGCTAGTGGAGAAGCCCGAACCCAATTTTCCGCCAATGAAGCAATATAAAGTATTAAAGCTACAAACTCCAAAATCACAGAAGATAAATGTTAAAAGTCTCTGAATTGTGACCTTTATCGAATTTGGGATCTTAAACCTACCTGATTAAGCACGACTTCAGATACAAATCCCCCCGGCTCGCAAGGAAAAGTGAAATTGGAGAAATCCAATAAAGGTCGCCTATACTAAGAGGACAGATAGACTTAGACTCCAGAAAATCAAAACACTTTGTAAACCACTACTATCAACTAAACTTCCACTTTTGTGTAAAGGTACGCAGACCAAAAATGGGGCAACACTACATTCGCTCTACCACGACTATTCCTGTTGGGTGCTGGAGTAAATTTGGAAGCAATGTGATCGGGCTTTGTGAAGCGGTGTGGAAGTTCTCATTGGGAATTTACATAGTTCTGGCAGTTACGTTGGGTTCCCAAAGCAACATTGGAATTAATATTAGGATGCCGCCAATAATTATAGAGCCGCCACTCATTTTCTTTTAGTTCCGATGAAATGTGCCAACAACTTTAAATTCACCTCCCTTCCTGGATGATACCTGACATTCTAAAACCCATTTAGAACTTATTAAGGTGCCGATAATCATTTTTCCAGCTGCAATTGTGGTGATTCTTATTTCTTTTTGTGAGACGATATTTGGATATCAACATGACCCGCTTCCTTTCATTTCACATTTTTGCATCAAGATATGAGATAGTGTGCTCCATGTATTATTTTCGGTCCCCAAGGTTTAGCTAGGAATTTCCATTTTATTTTAAATGCATAACAAGGTAAAACCAAAGTTTCAATGTCTTTCTGAATGGTGTGTATTTGCTCATACTTCCGGAACTATATAGAAGTTCCGGCAAAATGAATGCCTCCTGCGATGACTTGTCCAAAGATGAGAAATACTTTATTAATCCGATACCCCATTTATTTTAATTCTGAGTTCTCACCATGGTTGAGATTTCTAATATCAAAGCCCCTTTGATTGTTTATGACCTATTTTTAATATTTTTTCACCTTTCATATCTCCAAAGTGGCTATCGGGCTTTTTGTGATGGAAGGAGCTGCTTCGAAATCAGACATCCGACAGTGGAAACCCCATCGTGCTTTGATCTATACGTTGGAAACTCGATCCTTACCACCAACAAGGCTTTAGCAATGGCATGATTTAAATAGGGTTTTCTAGCAATGGATAACGGTAAGATTGTAAACATGATAAAAAGGTGACAATTTGGGCGGAATAAGAAAATTTTAAAAATTCCCAGTTCCAAATTGCAGGCAACAGAATCTTATACTTCAAACTTGGAGGTGTAATGAGCTCTTTAAATTTGATCAATTTATGCCACATCCAAACTGGGGGAACCTCCACCATATTATCGTTTTCTTTTTCTTTGGAACAAATATATGCTAGTTGCACCCCCAACGAAATGAGGCCCCTCCACCTTGAATGACTAGAGCCCATGACCCTTCAACAATGACATCTACCTCCCCTATAAGTAGGGTAGTTCCCTTCCCAATTATTCTATACAGACCTTCTATTCTATGGGGTGAAGAACTACACTTCTTCCTTGAAAATATGTATACCTGGTTGTTCTTGGGGTTAAGGGCTAAATTACTAATTAATTAATCAGCTTACTACCCTTCAACCTTCTACCAAACCTCCCTCACACTCCTACTATTCTAAAAGTCTACTCCTTTTAATAACTATTTATCCCACAATTAATCTAACTCACACAAGATGTATATAATTGCCTACACATACATGTGTTAATGACATTAAATTGCCAGAATAAGGTTGAAAACACCCTTAAAATAGTAAGGGCCACCCCCTATAATAATGTGCCCCTTTGAATAGTAGGGCCTCCCTTTGCTTTATCAAAATAATGACAGTGCATTCATGCATGCATGAGGAAATGATAATTGTTTCCCTCTTCCCGTTCTATAACTTTTAGGGGGTTTCTATAATTCCCCCAACTGCAACCCCCCATTGCTTACTTAATTAGCTTGCTATAATAATTAACCATCCTACCGCCACTTCTATATCCACAACAGCACCCATCACATCTATAAGGTGGGATTGTTGTTCCTATATGGTGGGAAGGGATTATAGTTACTCCCCCCTTAGAAAAGTAGAGCACTTTGGTGCCACACATAAAAATAATGAAGTGGGTCGTACTAGTTTAAGGTGTGTGTGGGGCTAAGCGAGGGGATAAATAGATTATTCTACCAAGCTAATGCCATTGATAGAAATGTATGTGAAATGATATACCTTAGAGGGGAGCTAAGGGGTATATTAATTGTGGGGGTGTAGTTATTAAGAGAAACCATTTTAAACTTGCATCTATAGTAGGGGATTCTTGCCACCACACTAATCTTAGGACATTTTTGCAGATAAAAGAGTGATAAACTAATTACAATTGTAGATGTAGGAGGGGGTTTTAATTGAGGCTAGGTAGGTCCAAAAGAACCAAGCTTAGTTAGTATGACCTACCACCCTTTGGCCAGTAGGAAGATTTGGGTAAGATCAAGATTGAAGTTGCTTCCAAATGAAGCAAAACAATATGGTTTAGTAGAAATAGTTGACCTAACATGTCGATTCTTTCTAAGTGAGAGTAGGGGATAAATTAGGCAATTGATTGGATGACTATTGTTTCTTTAATCATGGCTAACCTTTTCCATCTTTTAGACAAATTATATGCATAACATGCCTACAATTCCCCCCCTAGATTATAGTTTCCCTTTCCTTCGCATTGCCCTTGGCTTCCCAACCATCTAGCTCATAACTCCTTCCCAGATATTGTTTCATATGCTTAGAATGGTAGGGACCCACTCTAGTTTAAGAACTATTCCATCCCCCTAGTGTGATTTTCCCATTTTGAAATAGGATATTAATAGTAGATAATAATTAAACAATAGAAATTGGTAAATAAAAGATTAATATAATCTTTAATAATAATAATATATTATTAAAATATTAATATAATATATAAATATATGTATATATAAATAAAATAATATATTATTGAAATAATGATATAATATAATATTGGTATATCATATAATAATTATAAATAATAAAGAATAAAGAATGAGAATTTATTAAATAACTATTAGTATTAAAATATAAAAATAGATAAATAAATAAATAATTTAATATAATTGTAATATAAATAAACAAATAATATTATATAATCTATTACTAATATAATACAATATATTATTAATAATTCATATTATTAAATATCGGTCAAATATATACCTATTACCTACCACGCGGCTAAGCTCCCTACAAAATGTACTATTGACCAAATTTAGAAAACCAGAAAATCTAACAGATTCTTGTGAAATTTTCAACATATGTTCTTCATGATATATTTTGTGGTGGGAAACTACAAAAAGTTTGCAAAAAAATCAAAGTATTTTCAAGAATTTGAAAAAAAGAAAGTTTGACCTTTTTTTTTCAGGTCTTTGAGGCATCATTACCTATAGCTTCCTTATTAATTTTAGATATGAAATAGATATGTATACAAATGGAATACTAAGAGCAAGGCCCCATGCAACTTATCTAAGCTAGCAGCCACTGCTCAATATTTTTAGGACTAAAATGTGGAGTTGGTGGCCCCATGTAAATTCAATTTTGCTTCTTATTTTTAAGCAGCCACTTTAATTATTTTAATATAATTTTTTAATTATTTATTTAAATGCACAAATTAACAAATTATTATTGATTTTGCTTTTCCTTTTTCCACAATTTTTATTTTGCATGGGAACACTCTACTCTAAAATTTAAGCAAAAATTTCATTTAAGCAGCCACATGAAAACATGATATAAGTGATATCTTAATCAGTCATTAAACAAAACGAAAATGAAGGGTCACAAAGTTGAGGATCCAAAGATTACACCCGTTCAAATATAAATGTATATAGACGGTCTGCGATGAAGACCAGGAGGGGGAGATCATCATCGGGAGACAAATAAAAATATGGAATCAATTCTAGAGTTTCAGCTCGCAGGGACATTACATTCGTATTAGTAGCAATATAAACATGGGCCCGCCCTTCCTGGACTTGACTGTCGATTACATTCAGCGCCAAATATTAGGAGTTTACAATATAAAAAATATATTGATATATTTTAAGGTTATCAATGCTTGGTACGAGGGAATATCATTAACATTTTGGGAAAATATCTAACATCAAATTCCATGTATGGGAATCCAAGTTATTAAGACTGCGATTTATATGTATATGGTCGACCAAACTATATTGATGAGGGAGAAAGAATTGATTACTTCCTCTTCTTATTACTCCAGTTTATGATTAGCAATCACGTTGAATAATATATGAAAGCGGAAATGATATATTGCACGAATACTATTGTGAAGACATCTAGAGAAGCGACAAAGTGATAGTGGAGACTGTTTATAGAGCTGTGGAGTTACTGAAGAAATCCTCACTGCCATTTTCCTTTGCCTTCACAATATAACATTCGGGTACCCCTTCTTGAGACAGGTGTCGACAGTCTCTCCTTGAGTTGGAAAGGACGATAGTAAGGAAAGACCAATACATTCGGTACAAAACAGAAAACGCAAGCTACTGGAAACTTATAACCATACTCATTTTGGTTAAGAGCTCTTAAACATTACAATACATGATAACATACTGAGACTATAGTGATCTATAAACTTAGGACTATGAGATTGGTGGGATGTAAACAATGGGAGGGGTTTACTTCAACTTCTTCTCCACAACATTCTGCTCGTACAAATGAAGAAGAGCGGCAGCAGATAATGCAGCCAGAGTAACGCCCTGTGCGTGTATCCTGCATAGATTATGAATTGAAACATTGATGAAAAAATTGTTATGCAATAAAAGGAAACTCTAAACTAATAATTAAATTAGTCTAAATTCAAAGAGAAACAAAGAGTCACTGTTGTGATAAGAGAAAGTGGCCAAACCTAGCATGTATGAGTCTGAGGCTGGTTTTCATTGAGGGCCTTGCACAGTTACAAGCAAAAGAACCTGCTAAAGTTGAGCCCCACAGTGTCCCAACTGTTGTTAGTTTGTTATCAGATACCCATTTCCTCACGGAAGCTGCCATCTCCATTGGAAGTAAATGAAATCAATAAATACAAAAACTTGGGAAAAGATTATAACCTAAAAGAATATAAGTGAATGAATACACTTGCTCTCTCTTTGTGATAAGCAAATGGAGAATATATAAGCAGGCACTAGCACAGACGGGCCCCTGGTTTTACACTCCTATTGTGACTCCCCCAGATTTATCTTCATTTGGTACGGCCATTATAAAAGTATGAACTATGGACTGTGACTGTTCTGAAAATGTTATATGATAATCTATCAATACGACAGGTGTGTCAGAGAGACGATGTTGGGACACTTAAAAAAAGCACATCAAATTAGGTAGGTAGGTATATCTGTTTTGATATTTCCTTTAACCACAGGCGCCCCATGGTTGTCTAGACACAGATTCTGCTCTCTTTGGGCCTTTTTAATTTACCACAAATCTACTCCGTGTCCTTAGTCATTTGGGCGACTGTTTCTGGTGAACAAATCAGCACTGATAGTATTAAAAAAATGGATCCTTTAAAAACTTAGTCACTAGTATAATTTGAAATACCTCATCCGTTTCAATGGAAAATGCGAGATCTTAGACCATAGACTAGGACGCTGACCTACCCACACTTGAGGTTCGAAAAGGGTGTTGAAAAAATGCAATAAGCTTTGCATATATATCACTACAATGGTCAATGTTGGGGGGTCAGGAAGAGCCTTCTAAGAAATGATTATAGCCCATGAGATAGTGATTGAGAGGTAACTTATATTAAATAATTCCTTAAAGTTGTTATATATATATATATATATATATATATATATAAAATAGCCCATGAGATAGTGATTGAGAGCTAACTTATATTAAAAATTTTCTTAAAGTTGTTATATATATATATATAATAAAATAGCTTTGACAAAATCTTATATTTTTGTTCATATATGCATAAATGTTTTTGGAAGAAAATATGTGTATTTTTTGAATCATTCTTGTAGATATAGTATGGGTTGTAGAAAATATACACCAATTTTTTGTAGTAGTCAATTTTTATTTTCATATGATAAAATGCAATATATGTATTCATTGTCTATAATGATGTAATGAGAATAAACCATCCATGTAATACCATTGTTAATATATCAAACTCACTTGTCAAATTAATATATATTATTTTCCCATGTCAAATATCAAGCTAAAATGTGAGTGCATTTGTTGTTGCTTAAAGTTGCACAATATTAGTTTTATTTTTATTAAATATTATAAAATATTTTTGACAAAATATTATATTTATGTTTTTGGAGTTCATATATGCATAAATGTTTTTGGAAGAAAATATGTGTATATTTTGAATCATTCTTATAGATATAGTTTGGGTTGTAGAAAATATACACCAAATTTTTTGTAGTAGTCAATTTTTATTTTCACATGATAAAATACAATATATGTATTCATTGTCTATAATGATGTAATGAGAATAGACCATCCATGTAATAACATTGTTAATATATCAAGCCTACTTGTCACATCAATATATATTATTTTCTCATGTCAATGTATTGCATCAAATATCAAGCTAAAATGTGAGTGCATTTGTTGTTGCTTAAAGTTGTATAATATTATTTTTTATTTTTATCAAATATAATAAAATAATTTTGACAAAATCTTATATTTATATTTTTGGAGTTCCTATCTGCATAAATTTTTTCGGAAGAAAATTTGTGTATATTTTTAATCATTCTTGAAGATATAGTATGGGTTGTAGAAAATATACACCAATTTTTTTTGTAGTAGTCAATTTTCATTTTTACATGATAAAATGCAATATATGTATTCATTGCCTATAATGTTGTAATGAGAATAGGCCATCCATGTAATACCATTGTTAATATATCAAGCTCACTTGTGGCATCAATATATATTATTTTCCCATGTCAATGTATCTGCATCAAATATCAAGCTAAAGTGGGAGTGCATTTGTTGTTGCTTAAAGTTGTACAATTCTATTTTTTATTTTTATTAAATATAATAAAATAGTTTTGACAAAATCTTATATTTATGATTTTGGAGTTCATATATGCATAAATATTTTTGGAAGAAAATATGTGTATTTTTTGAATCACTCTTGTAGATATAGTATGGGTTGTAGAAAATATACTCTAATTTTTTGTTGTACCTTAGTCAATTTTTATTTTCACATGATAAAATGCAATATATGTATTCATTGTCTATGATGGTGTAATGAGAATAAACCATCCATGTAATACCATTTTTAATATATCAAGCTCACTTGTCACATCAATATATATCATTCTCCCATGTCATTGTATCTCCATCAAATATCAAGCTAAAATGTGAGTGCATTTGTTGTTTCTTTTATCAAAGCCAACTCCTGTCATATCACCTTTAGGCTTCTGTCTTTCCCTATGTTCATCAATCTTGTCCCTTCTTGGATGAAGTTTTTCTATGTGATTATTAGCCTCAACAAGTTCTCCTTTAATGATTTAGTTGTATTTCTCTAATTCATGATACTTAATTCTGTAGTCATCAAGCTCAACTTGCATCTTTCCCATCTAAACATTTGCATTCTTTAGGATCTCTCTCTCTCTCTCTCTCTCTCTCTCTCTCTCTCTCTCTCTCTCTCTCTCTCTCTCTCTCTCTCTCTCTCTCTCTCTCTCTCTTGTTGAATTTCTTTAGCCATCTGAATAGAAGTAGTTTCACGTTCTTTCTTCAATGCTTCTTTTTCCTGTTCAAGCTACTTGATCTGATTAGACAAATCATCATCAGATTCCTCTTTGATCTTTTCCATAAGGTCTTGCCTTTGGTTCCTCCAAAGTTAAAGATGTTCCTTACAATTCTTGATTAAAACTTCTTCTCTTCTCAATTTGAATTTCAAATCACCATTTTCAGCTTTAGCCTTATTAAGGTCTTCAAGTGCTGCTTCAAAGTTGTCTTCCAAACTTTAATCCATCTAGATCTCCCTTAAGCTATTAGGATTTCTCTCCAAGGACCACAAGCTCTAATACCAATTGTTAGGATTAAGTAATACTGAGGGGGGTGAATTAGTATTACAACACTTTATAAACTTATTTAACCAATTCAAACTCAACCATGTAATTACTCAAACAAATAGAACAAACACATAAAGTAAACAACACATAACACCATTATTTGCTCATGAGGAAACCCTGGCCAAGGGAAAACCTCAGTGGGGATGATACCCAAAAATAATGCACTAGGAGTATAGTGTCTCTGTTAGGAGACCTAGCCATATTAAAAATAGATAACCCTGGGTGCCAGCAAGAATTTGAGTCCACTTTTTGGCCAAAAATTGGAACTTTTTTCCCTATTTTTCAAAATTTGTCCCAATTGATCAAAAAAATTGAAACACTTAAAGATTACATCTTAAGAAAAGTCAGTAATATGAAATGTAGTACTCAAAGCCTAGTTTCCCAATATGTAATTTATATTAATACCCAGATAATAAAAATTGGATTTCACTGGGTGTTTCCAAACATAATATTTAAAACTCACCTTTTTGGGACCTTTCATGCCTGTGTACGACAATCATAATTTGACCTAAATGAAATTATTTTTTGAATCCTTTTGGAATATCACTTTTAAGACACTCAAGATTGATTAGCATATTTTTTTTATAATTTTTTACTGAATATATTTTTTTATACTATTTTTTTTATTTGGCGTAATTTTTATTTTGAAAACCCCTCGTGTATGACAAGCATAAGTTGACCTAAACTCATCATTTTTTTTAAAGTGAAAATAATTTTCTGTAGTTTGATGCTATATAGTTTATTTTTTCAACAAATATGAAAATAAATTAATGTTATAAAAAATAAGGAAACCTGTTATTTCATGCTTATTGACTTTTTTTATTAGAAATTATTTTAAAATTAATAAAATTAGTCCAATTTAATAATAAACTATGTATTTATAATATATGTAATCATATCTAAAATGGGTTTTAATTTGGTGGAAAAATTCTTTTAGAAAACATCTTTTCCAAAAGTGGGTTTTGCGTGCAAAAAGTTTCGCTAGAAGTGGACTCAACTTCTTGCACTTACCCCCCTGTTAGAGGTATACAATGAGCACACAACTCTACAATCAATCAAAAAATTTGTTTTGTTACAATGATTTATCAAAAGTGAATTGTACAAGCATCTTCTATGCTTAATTAGTCCCAATTATAGCTTGCATCAACTTATGTGTGATCCTGACATCACAATGCATCAACACATTCCACATATATCTTTGCATCATAAAAAAACTCTACTTATATACTCGATCTTAAAAAATATTCTTCCAGTCGACTCTCAAGAACACCACAAAATGTGTCCAACACTTAACCAAATATCAAATCCATAGTCGGCGATCATGCATTTAAAAAATTGGGGTAGGACCCAATCCAAATCTAGCTTAGCACTTCTGTATTCCATGCTATACTCCCTTAATCATCGTGACCATTCAAATGCTTTGTAACGCTGCTATACTATCTTCGCATGACTTCAACTTGTTGTAACTCTCAATGAGCAACTCCAAAACACAAGCGATCTTAATTGAAGGTCTACTATATCCCGAAATGTCTCCCTCTACACTCGCATGACTTAGATATCCATATAGTGTGCTCATTGACCAAAACTGTGCGACTGTACACTATAAACTACATTATGGACTTAGTCATTTTTACAATACTCCATATCCAAAACTATGTTATACTCCAAGTGACCATGTAGATGAGTAGTGTTGCCATAAATGACAACCTCTATGCAATCCTAAATGGGCCCCTTGCCAATAGAACATGACATGCTAATCCTGTGAAACATAGTCCTTGGAGTTTTCTACCATCATCCACCTATCTCATATCCTCCATTTGACCCAATTCTTTCTATATCTACTAGGTAAGCCAACTTCTCCATCCTTTCATCTTTGTTCATAATGAAATCTACCTACCCTGAACAATAATAATTTCTAACCCTATCTTAAATGAATATACCATCTCACTAAATGATCTATATCTATCTATATTTTCTTCCTAAACAACCTTCTAATCTCCCTAAAATACCTCCTAATATCCTTACATTACATTCAATCCTATCACCCTATTTGAAATGAAACTTTATCTCCCTTAAATGACCTTCAACATTTTCCTCCTAACTTAAACGATCCACCACTCCATATAAATAACCTTCAAATACATCCATGCACCCTAAAAATATTTAACTCCATCCATCCAACCTAGATACTCTTCAAATCCATTTCCCCATTCTAAATGATCTTCAAATAATTATAGATGGTATCCCAATCTCCCTAACTAATCTTTCATCACACCTATCAATCCTTACAAGACTCAAATCCATTAGCCATCCTAATTTACCATCCAATAATCTTAAATGACAGCTCAATCTCTCTAACCTACCTTTTATTTCATCTACCTATCATAAATGGTGGGTGAGCCCACAAAGTTGTGTCCCATGTTTGGGAATGAAGGAAAATCACGGAATTTTTTTTTTCCCTTTTTCAACCCCTTCAAGCGGCACTCTTGCATTCCATTTTAACTTTTTTAGAATGTTAGTCTTAGTGTCAAAGTTGGCCAAAAAGTGGGACACAATTTTGTGTGATCACCCTGTTATCGTATACCTAGGATCTAATCTACTGACATCCTCCAATAGAGAGAGATAATCAACACAAGAATTGCATTGTAATGAGGTAATGAGGTGATTACAAAGGTACAAAGGCTCTTCTTATATAGACAAGAGAAAATAGGTAGTGGACATGGTTGAGACAAGTTTCTCAACCTAGAAGAAGTAGAGTTTTGATAGAAGTCTACATTATCCTCATGTAGGAAGTAGAGTTCAAGTATGACACTGTAATATCCATCTACCTAATTAATGTTGTTGACCTTGTAAACTTAAGTAAAGAGAAAATTGATAAGAAACCATTTACTCCAACACCCCCCCTTAAGTGTAACTTAGGGAGTACAACAATGTAGTAGAGAGATGTATGGGTCCTAACTACAAAAGGCATGTTAGGCACCCATGTACAACTACAATGTAATCTCTCATAAGAAGAGAAAAGCAGAAAACCCAGTGGGAGAAAACTCCACTCCAAAAGAGAAAGGATGAAGGTTTGAGAAGCTTTCATAAAGATGTCTTGAAATCATGAACATGAACATCACTGAAGCATGAAGAATCTATAGACTACTGTCAATGACTGATCTATGGTGCTATATCTGAAGTTCCTCCTCAGAAAGGATGGTGATAAAAAAAATAAAAAATCTATACGAGTGTTCCAAATGACACTTCTCAAACATTGATCAGATGGTAACAATGAAAATAGCATCTGTCGATCGAAGATATAGATGACACATGAATCTACATGAGTGACCTTCATTACACAAACAATGATGTTATTTAAGTGATACCATCATCACTCAACCATGTTGAAAAAGCAAGTTCATTATTCTAAAAGGAATGTCAGAGTGGCTCAACTCACTTCAGGTGAAACCAAGGAGCCTCCACAAAATGGAATGCAAGAGTGTCTCAATGCATTTCAAGCGAAACCAAGGAAGCATTAGTATGAACAATATGATAACCCCTCCTTAATGCTAATTCAGGTGAGGCTTGACAAATCCACTGAAGTGGTGTGTCAACATGCTAAGCATAAGGGACCAAAGGTGTATTTGCAACTGAGGAAAAGGTGTGTGTGGTCAAACTACACACTCGTATGAGGCGAGAATATCATTAATTTTTCTGTTGTCATGGATGAAATCTCACTTTGACAAAGCTGTGATTGGCAAACAAAGGCTCTACACAACCCCTCATGGCACTTTATAATTCAGTGTGAGAACAAATAATAGAGCACATCATGTGTGTAAAAAATCCCCAAAAGAGATGACATTGGATCTAATGTGTCTACACAATAGTGCTTATAAAGAATGCTCAACTGGTTTAAAGGACAAAAATAAATAAAAAAACTTGCACAAATGAATAGTGCGTGAAATCATCTTTGTGATGATGAGCTTCGTTTGCCAAAATCGGACTCCAAATGTCCAAGTTATGGTCATTTGAAGAAAATCACCTATTAGGGCCGAACGTTAAAAACAATGGCCCACCCCTCTTGTCTACCTGAGGGTATGGGTTTGGTCACCATGTGACCATCAGCTCAACATGTTAGAAAAGTGTGCCCCTCCCATGACAGAAATGGCCCAAGAAGAGCTGATTGGGTGGTTGGGTCTCATGGTGGCTCTATACGCCACCCCATAACCACTAGGAACCATCGACGTTAGAAGCAAACAATTGCTAGACATGATGCGAATCCACACAAAAGTGGAAATATAGAGGGCCATTGTAGATAAAGAAAACAATTGTCTTACCTATTGCCCCTCAAAATATGCTTACAACTCAACCAAAAAGTAATGGGAGCTGCCTTGGATAATGTGGGCCACACATAGAGAAAGCATTGGTCTGAAGTCCCTTTCAAAAGAAACGAGAAAGCATTGGTCTGAAGTCCCTTTCAAAAGAAACGTGGGCCTTTACTCAGCTACCACCATAAAAAATGAAGAGACTGCTGCCATGAAGAAGCCGATCTGTGGACAAACATTGAACGCCAACTCAAATGAATGGAGTGATACCAGAAAACTAGACTATGCAAAACAATAAATCTGCTTGCATAAACTGCCTGTCCACTGTGAAAGGAGTACCGACCAACAGTAAATGGCCGAAAAGGTCACCTTGAAGCATACCTCCCACTCAAAACTGCCGATCAAAAGGGAGATGTGAGCCTGGCGGGATGGGGGAGTGTGAGAAAGGCCAAAGCCGTCGGCATTTTCGAGAGTAGTGAAGAAAGGCTAAATTGTAATTGAACCAAAGCCGGCTTCAACATTGTTCGCCGGTGGGACGAGTAGATCAAAGCGGGGCTGTAAATCCAGGGAGAAGAGGCCGAAAGAAGCCGGCTTCAACGTTGTTCTCCACGCTATTCTTCACAACCAACCACAGAGCACCTTCTATAATTAATGCTTTCTACTCATCTCTTCTCACTGCCATTTATAGTTTTTCTTTATCATTGCACATAAATTCTAAGAGAGAGATGGAGTTTGATAGAGCCAGCTTGGTGGCGATCTTTCTGGCTTTCAGTGTTGTGGGAGTGACGCATGCATCGGACCCCGATATCCTCTCCGATTTTGCTGTATCGCCGGGCCAGAATTCAACATATTTGAATGGCAGTTTCTTCACATTCATGGGTTTCAGAGAGGTTAGAAAGAACAATATAAGCGGGATGAGCAATGCGAAGGTGACGAAGGCATCAATGGCAGAGTTTCCAGCTCTGAATGGGCTTGGTGTTTCCATGGCTGTTCTGCAGTTCGCTGCTGGCGCGGTGAACCCTCCTCACACTCACCCTCGCGCTTCTGAACTTCTCTATGTTTACGACGGCTCTCTCCTCGTTGGGGTGGTTGACACCACTGGAAAGCTCTTCACGCAGACCCTCTATGCGGGAGATTTATTCGTGTTTCCCAAAGGACTTCTCCATTTTCAAATGAATCCGGAAGATAATTACCAGGCTGTTGCTTTTTCTGCTTTTGGCAGCGCCAGTGCAGGCACTGTCTCACTACCTTCTGCTCTCTTTGGAAGCGGCATAACAGACGATGTTCTCTCCAAGTCATTCAAGACAGATGTAGAAACTGTTGACACGCTAAAGGCTGCACTTAAACCTTAGCCCTCAACGCCGCTTCATCCTTTGCCCATAATTATTTTCTCTTTTCTATCTCCTTGGTCTATTCCCTGATCATCTAATCCTGAAATTTCATTGGCATTGATAATGCTTTGAATTTCTTTTACCCTCCATAATGTTTGTATTTCGTTTCATTGCCTCCCGTTCATTTGTCTGTTTCTTCATTTCATCAATTTTCTGCTTAGATCATATTGTTTGCTACTTTCCTCAATGATGAAATATAAAGATCATCTTGTTTGCTATTTTCCTCAGTGAGGAAATATAAATATTTTTGAATATTTTAGAGTATCTTATTAAAGATTTCTTTTATCTAAAAAGTAATTTTTGTTATCTGATATAGAAACCTTGTATTCAATAAGACTTAATGTCTGCTAAATTCATAAAGAACTATTCAAATTCACCAACACATCAAAAATCTATTGATAATTCTAAAGAACTATTCAAATTCTCCAACACATAAAAAATTTATTGATAATTCTAGATAAACAATATCAGAGATATATTTTTCTAAGATTATAGATTCTAATTATCAGAAAATGAAAAATATAATTTCAAATGCAAAAAATAATATAAAAATAATATTTGTCAATTATTATTAATATTTATCAATTATTGATAGTTCTTAAAGGTTTAGATATCTATTCTATTTATTAGAAAATACACAAAAAATCTATTCTAAACAATTACATCTATCATTGTAGGTGGGGTTTGCAATGTAAGTAATAAAAATCCTTGTTAAACAAACATGTATATAGAGAAGACTATAATATAGTATTACATATCTACCTTGTCTACAGTTGTCAAAAATTAGAGTTTATGAGAGCCATAACAATTTTACACAAATCCTCCTCCATCCCTCTCCCATCCATTTCATCTTCCTTAGAAGCATTCACTAATGTCTATGAGACCAATAACAACTGCCATGGTCTATATCATGTCATTCAATAAATACATATAAATAGATTCTCGCTTGCTTTGTATCTCTTCCTCTCTCTTATCTTCAGATCCGCATATACTTGACCATTGACCATTAACCTTACACTTGAAACTAAGCCTAATGTTCAAGTAAAACCATATTAAAAAAATAGAAGAAAAATAATAATCTAAAAGATAAAGATAAATATTTGATCCAACAATGAAATATATAACCCCTTTTGCAACCTTTGGAAAGAATTATGATGAAGAGCTAGAAAAAAGGTGTCATGTATAAATCCCTAGGTCTAATTGTACTCTACATTTGGGGGTAAGGCCCCTAGTTTATCTTATCTCCTCCATCCTATCTCTCCATCTATGTTTCCACTTCATCCTATCTACTTATCTCCTCTCCTATATGAATATACATCCACATTCTACTTCAATTAATTTACCTTAATTTTGATATTGACAAAAACATTGAAAAATATTTAAGCACACTTTAAACATTATAAACCTTACTTTATCTACAATTCCTTCATCTTATCCATTACAACCCATCCTAAACATGACATGCTAATCCTATGCAACATATTCCTTGGAGTTTCCTCCCATTATCCACCTATCTCATATCCTACATTTGACCCAATTCTCATATTCCTTAGAGTTTCCTCCCATCATCCACCTATCTCATATCCTACATTTGACCCAATTCTTTCTATATCTCCTCTAGGTAAGTCAATTCTGCATTCTTTCATCTTTATTCATAATTATCTACCTTTCCTGAACAATAATAATTTCTAACCCTATCGTAAATAAATATGCCATCTCTTTAAATGATCTATAAATCCATATTTTATTTCTGAAAAAACCTTCTAATTGTTGCTCCTTTTCTTTGTTTTGATTGTCCTTGATACCAAACACAATAATCTATTAGTGACATTAACATTATGGATTTAGTTTGATAGACCTTACATTACATGATCATATGGGTACTTGATGGATATCAATGAAGTTATTCATGCTCATGTTCATATCATTATTGCTATTATCAATGATGTTATTCATGTTGAAGTTCATATGAGTATTGTTGTTTACATTACATGATCAGTTTATAAGAATTTGGATAGTGATATTATTCATATCAGTATTATGGTTCTAGTGGAAAAGATACATTTGCAGTGAAATGGTATTTACAGAAATATATGTTGTTTCAGTAATTGGTGACAAATTAAAAAATATTAGATCTTGACTTTGATGTTTACAAGTGTAAGGTTAATGGTCAATATTTTTTACCATGGCATATGCAAAAGAGTATTGATAGGAAGGCCTTTTGGTCGCCCCCTAGCCATCTCTCACTTTGTAAAGTTTTTGATTTTTTTTAATTTGATGTGTAATTAAGCTGATAGGCTTACTCCTAGGGAGATGCCCGTCGGGATTTTCAGACATTCCGACAGTCTTACACCGGGAAACACTACCAGCAAATAAAACCTGACGTTGACTTCCGTATAACCCTCTGCGTAAAATGTTCTCCCAGCTCAGAAAAAGAAACACAAGGATTTGCTAATGGGTTGTTTCCATGTTATGTTTCTGCGTTGCTTGTGTTGCATGTTCTCCAGCTGTTGCAGATGGGTTGTTTCCATGTTATGTTTCTGCGTTGCTTGTGTTGCATGTTCTCCAGCTGTTGTAGAGGCCAAAAACACCAGCAATGAAAACCCCAATAGCCTCAGAAAGGCTCCTTCTCTTCTTCTTGAATCCTTGATATGTATTTATAGTGAATTCAGTGACATATTTGATGTTGAGCACTTGAAGCAAACTCTCAAGGATGAATTGAGAATTGTTTTGTCACTACCTTCAACTCATGTGATGAAGAGGCCAGAAGAAGAGAGCAGGATGCCCATGAACATGAGCCCCACTTGAATTTGATTGTGGTACATGAAGTGTTTAAACAGAGAAGGGGTTCTGCTTATCCACTTACTTGGCTCCAGACTATCCAGTGATCTTCCTTCTGATCTCTAAAAGCTCTGTTTTAAGGTAATCTTATTTATTTTCGCCAAATATTCTCTTGTGAAGCTTCTGATTTAAATGACATTGTTGAATGGGAACCCTCAACCCTAATTAATCTTTAACATAAGTGAACACAATCCAATGAACAAGTTGCATTCTGTTAGGGATTTTTCTTGCATGAACTATACTGCTTGATATACTTGTTTGAATCTTGTTACCTCTTAATCCTGATTCACAGTTCAGAGACAAGAAAAGCCTAATTGCTAAGGCTTAAACAACATCCTTCTTCGTTTTTGAGCTCCACAGATGCTCAGGTAGGTTTTACCTTTTAAGATGACTGATAACATAGTATTTTAATGTGGACACTGATTTGTCATGTATCTTTACTGAACCAACTAATAAAATACCTTGTAAATGATCAAGCATAATCATATACAAGATATAACCATATAAACCATGATCTTTTATATGATAAGAAACCAGTGATATAAGGGTTTCAATCCTTCTTCCTTTTCTTTGTAGGAGGGTTAACCTAATTGATTCTCTCTTCAAGGAATCAATAACATGGACTATGTCCTGCTGACAGAGGTCCTTTAAAAG
>MU227225.1:1530720-1543412 GCA_018584345.1 Thuja plicata
ATTCATTTGTGTATTTACCCTTTGGGGTTGATCAAAATTGGATCTCCTATTTGTGTATTTGAGGGTGAAAGAAAGGAGCATCTTATCTTCCCTTAATCACAATTACAATTGCAATATACAATCAATCGAATTCAAGTAAGTGGAAAGTGGGGTTAAGGAAATTAACATAAATAACAATAAACCACAATTTTCCTCCTTTACATTTAGGTAACATTCATTCAATCATCCATTTTATATTTTACATTTTAGTGACAACATCTATTTCTTATATGTTACAAAGAGTTTAAAAAATAATAATTTGGTAAACATGAAAGATTGTTGAAAAAGGGACCCTATTTTAAACCCTCCTAAACTATAGTTATATTATCCAAGATAAATATAGATTTAATGGTCCTCTAGTTTGCTAATTTGGTTAGTTAATTAATGATAGCATTGAGCAGAATTTGAGAGATAACACTTTGGTTATAATTTTATTTATCGTCCACTTGGCCAACCATAGGTATTAGTTTAATGTTGCATTTGTTAATGATACTCCCTAATGATCAAGCTTCCGTGGCTTCAAGATACACCATGTGTAGGTCATTTCCAATCATGTCCAAAATGTTTTGTGAAATATATAAGGGAAACCTCCATACCTCTTAACTGACTATATCATTCTCAATGAAGCCACTAGCACTGTGGCACGACATTGTTATAATAATTTTATAGAGGCAAACAAGAACTTGCTTTTTGAGATTTGGTTGAATTGGGGTAGATATAGCTACATTTTTACCAATTTCATTCATAGTTCAATGAGTGAACACTATTGATCAACTTGTTAAGATGCGACGAAGTGGGAGTACACCGTCGGTGGATGTGTCTCACCGTATGACAAGACCACAGTACGGTGGAGATAATCTCACTGTGCGGTGAGGAGACTAAATGCAGCGAGAGATGGACCATACGACGGAGACAATGATGACAAAAGTGTCGAAGGGAGAAATCAATACCCAAAAGAGGAAAAAGAGCCAAAGGGAGAAATCGATACCGACAAAGGCAAAAGTTCCAAAGGGAGAAATCAATACCCGATGGAGGCAAAAGTGCCAAAGGGAGAAATCAAGACCCGACGGAGGCAAAAGTGCCAAAGGGAGAAACAAGACCTCATGGAGGAAAAACTTTCGAAGGGAGAAATGAAAAGACCCAATGGAGGGAAAAGTGCCAAAGGGAGAAATCACCAGTTGCACGGGTGGTTGGTTGTGAAAGACAGTTGGTAGACCATTTTTCCAGTAACCGTTTCTTTACCAAATTTTGCAATGAATTGCTTTGTGCATAAGTGGCTGCAAGATTCATGAAGAAGTAGTGGTTGAAAATTAGGTTTTTTGTAAAAGGAAATCTGAGCCTGTGAGAAATCTAGAATCATTGTATGTATATTGTTTACAGTAATAAAAAATTTTGTTCGGGGTTTTGAGTGGTGGGTTTTTTCCCAAAAGGGTTTCCCACGTTATATCTCGTGTTTTCTCTGTGTATCCTGTGTATGGCATTCTACATGTCTTTGTGGTTTAAATTATTGTCACTTATTTCTCTAACTTTTTTGGCATTCAGAAAGCATTTTTGTACCATTGCTTTCCTTACAAGTGGTATCAGAGCCTAACGAGTTGTTGTTATCCTTGTTGTGTGGGGTTTGGTTTTCTGTGCCAATTTTGGTTTCAGTGGGAGTTTGCAAATTTTTTCTGTAAATAGAGATGGCTAGTACGTTTGGAAGAGTGGACATTGAAAAGTTCAATGACACCAACTTTGAGTTATGGAAACTTAAAGTTGAATATTTTCTAGTAGATCGAGACTTACGGTACATTGTGTCTGGCACCAAGCCTACGGGTATGAAGTAGGAAGATTGGGATCTAGCAGATCGAAAGGCCAGAGGACTGATAAGGCTGAGTCTTGCAGATTCTATTTTATTGAATGTCCATGAAGAGAAATCTACACATACATTGTGGAAGAAGTTGGGAGACATTTATCAAGGAAAGTCCTTGGTAAACAAACTTTTCCTCGGAAATAAATTATATTCTTTGAAGATGGATGGAGGAATGGCTGTGGATGATCATCTAAACTCATTCAATATGCTGATCACATAGTTTACATCTGTTGGAGTGTCCGTTATTGAAGAAGAGCATTACATGTTACTGATGTGCTCGCTGCCAGATTCATGGGATCACTTGGTAATGGCCATTGGAAGTATGGCTACCAAGATTAAAATGGAGGAGGTAGTTGCTTCACTTCTGTCGGAGGAGATGCGAAGGAAGTCCTTTGAGGTGGCCAAAGAAGCTCTCATTGTATGAGGCATATCTAAGGATAAAGGTAAGAAAAAGGAAAAGAATTCAAAGTCTCAGGAGCAATCCACCACTCCTGGAAAGAAGTCCAAGGAAAAGTGTTGGAACTATGGGTCATATCCAAAGGGATTTCAAAGAGGAGAAAAAGAAAAAGAAGAATTACACTTCCAACATAGAATCTTCTCAAAGTGATGCGAATGCCTTTGTAGTAGCCTTGGTAGTACCTACGTTGGATGAAGTATGGTTGGTGGACTCGGGAGCGTCATTCCACATGACGTCTCATAAAGAGTGGTTCTCAAAGTATGAATCATATGATGGAGGGAAGGTGCTCCTAGTGAGTGATTCCACACTGGAGATCGTTGGAAGAGGATGATTCAGAATCTAGTTCCCCGGTGGTAGAGTAAAGGGAATTGATGGAGTACTCCATATACCCGGTCTGGCGTGAAACCTACTTTCTGTTAGTAAGTTGAATGATGTCGGAGTCTAGGTAACATTTGTCCATGATGGTTGCAAGATGACTAGGGGTTCTATTGTTTTAGCTAAGGGTGAATGCATTGGAACACTGTATAAGTTAGATGTCAAAACTGTATGCTGTAATAGTGTCTCTGTAAAGTCTGATAAAATTAATATGGCAACACGTGGTGTAAATGTGATGGAAGTTAAACTCCCTACAGAGAAAACAATGCTCTGGCATCATAGGATTAGCCATATTGGTGAGAAAGGTTTAAAAACCTTGAAGAATAAAACCCTAGTTGAGGGTTTGGTTGACTGTAACTTTGAATTTGATTTTTGCAAACATTACATCTATAGAAAACAAAACCGTGTTCAGTTTTATTCTAGTTCTCAAAAATCTTCTGGTTTGTTGGATTATATTCACTCTAATGTATTTGGTCCTGTGGATGTTCTTTCTTTGTCTAAGTCAAGATATTATGTATTATTTATTGATGATTATTCAAGAAGAACATTCATTTATTTTTTGAAGAGGAAATCTAAAGTGTTCAGCTGGTTTAAGGAATTTAAAAGTCTTGTTGAAAATCAGACTAGGAAAAAGATCAAATGCTTAAGGACGGATAACGACGGTGAGTTTTGCAATGCAGATTTTGACAAATTTTGTGTAGATCATGGCATTAAGAGGCATAAGACAATGCCTTATACTCCGCAACAGAATGGAGTAGTAGAAAGGATGAATCGGTCATTGATGGAGAGAGCAAGGAGCTTGTTAGGTAGTGCTGGTCTGGAGCAGAAGTTCTAGGGAAAAGCAGTGGCTACAGTGTGTTACCTATTGAGCCATTCTCCTATGGCAACATTGGTGGACAAAACACCTATGGAAGAATGGTCTGGTAAGAAGCCCTCGTTAAGACATTTGTGTGTCTTTGGCTGTGAGGCGTATGCTCATGTACCTGATGTGACTAGGTCAAAGTTAGATAACAAAGTGGTGAAGTGTATCTTCATTGGGTACGACATTGGTGTGAAGGGATATAAGTTATGGCACCCTCTCATTGAAAAAGTGTTGTACAATAGGAGTGTTATTTTTCATGAGATGAAACCTATCTCACTATCTCAGCTAGAGAAGACTGAAAAGAGAAAGGAAGCAGTTAAAACTCCTTTAGCTTCCAAAAGGGAGGTATTACAGACTCCAAATGAACTTGAGAATGAAAATCCATAATTACCCGAGAATGAGGATGGGGAGAGTATGAGTACGAGTTCAGAAGAATGTGATTGTGAACCTCATGTTGAACCTCATGAAGCTTCACCATAGGAGGTGAGGAGGTCTACTCAGGAGAGGTGGCAGCCTGATAGGTACAGCTATTCACCAGAGCGGTTTAATTATTCTATGTTGAATGTAAATTGTGCCTATGCTTTGCTTACAAATGCTGATGAGCCTAGGACTGTTAAAGAAGCAATTAATATGTCAGATTCAAATTCTTGGTTGAACACCATGAAGGATGAAATGAAATCCTTTGAGAAGAATGGAACCTGGGATCTCGTACCCTTGCCTAAAGGTAGAAAGCTTGTGGGTTGTAAGTGGGTTTTTAAGAAGAAGTATAGTCTAGATGGCAACATTTACAAGTACAAGGAAAGATTCGTTGCTACTTTCTCAGAAAGAAGGAACTAATTATGGAGAAATATTTTCTCCTGTAGCTAAGCTAACATCTATCAGATTTCTGTTATCACTTGCAGTGGCACATGACTTTCAAATTGAGCAGCTGGATGTGACGACAATGTTTCTTCATAGTGATCTTGAAGAAGAAATATATATGTCCCAACTAGAATACTTTGTGGAAAAAGGTAAAGAGCATCTAGTATGTAAGTTGAAGAAGTATCTTTATGGTTTGAAACAGTCACCTAGAATGTGGTATCAAAAGTATGATACATACGTTTTGTCTTTTGGTTTTATGAGATCTAAATCTGATCACTATGTGTAGTATAAAGCTGAAGGTGATTGGATACTTATAATTTCTCTATATGTAGATGATATGTTATTCATAGGCAATAGAAAGGAAATGATCTTAGAATGAAAATCTCAACTTTCCTTGAAATTTGAAATGAAAAATTTAGGGTTGGCAAAATTTATTTTTGGGATGGAAATCATAAGGGGTAGGATTGGCAAGAAACTTTGGCTCAACCAGAGCAAGTATATTATCAATGTTCTTGAGAGATTTAATATGAATCATTGCAAGCAACAAGTAATTCCAATGTTACAAGGAACGAAGCTATCCATTAATGACTATCCAAAATCTCCAATTGAAATTGAGGACATGAAGAGGATACCTTATGAAAGTGTTGTTGGTAGTCTCATGTACACAATGGTCAGTATATGAGACCAGACATTGCCCAAGCAATGGGAGTACTAAGTCGGTTTATGGAAATTCTAGGCAAGTCACATTGGGATGATGTGAAAAGAATTCTGAGATATTTGAAGGGTACTTCATAGTACGCATTGTGTTATCAAGGTAACTCATTTGGATCAAATAGATCAGTTAGTATTCAAGGTTATGTGGATGTTGATTGGGCTGGGGACATTGACAAAAGAAGATCCACCAGTGGATATGTATTCATGGTGAATGGTGGTTCTATCAGTTGGATGAGCAAGAGACAAAGTGTGGTTGCATTGTCAACAACTGAGGCAGAGTATATGGCATCTACTCGTGCATGTCAAGAAGCAGTTTGGCTTAAGCGCTTGTATTCTGATGTTGGCTATGATGCAGGAAAAATTACATTTTTTTGTGACAGTTAGAGTGCAATATGTTGGGCAAAAAATCCTACATTCCATGCCAGGACAAACACATCGATGTATAATATCATTTTGTGCGTGACATGGTTGAAGACGGAAAGGTAATTCTAGAAAAAGTTGGTACTCTGGAAAATGTTGCACATGCATTGACAAAGCCAACAGACACAACTAAGTTCAAATGGTGCGCAAATTCCATGGGGCTTGACGCTCCTAACACCTGTTAGCCTCGTTGAGTACTCCGCACTTCGTCAAGTGGGAGATTGTTAAGATGCAACGAAGTGGGAGTCCACCATCGATGGATGTGTCTCACCGTATGGCAAGACCACCATACGGTGGAGGCAATCTCATCGTATGGTGAGGAGATGAAATTCAACAAGAGATGGACCGTACGACAGAGACAATTACAACAAAAGTGCCGAAGGGAGAAATCAATACCCGACGGAGGCAAAAGTACCAAAGGGATAAATCAATACCCGATGGAGGTAAAAGTGTCGAAGGAATAAATCAATACCCGACAGAGGCAAAAGTGCAGAAGGGAGAAATCAAGACCCGACGGAGGCAAAAGTGTCGAAGGGAGAAACAAGACCCGATGGAGGAAAAAATATTGAACGGAGAAACAAAAAGACCAGACGAAGGCAAAAGTGCCAAAGGGAGAAATCACCAGTTGCGCGGGTGGTTGGCTGTGACAGACAGTTGGCAGACCATTTTTCTGGTAACTGTTTCTTTACGAAATTCTACAATGAATTGCAGAGTGCATAAGTGGCTGCAAGATTCGTGAAGAAGTAGTGGTTGAAAATTAGGTAGATTGTAAAAGGCAATCTGAGCTTGTGAGAAATCCAGAGTCGTATGTATATTATTTACAGTAATACAAAAGTTTGCTCGGGGTTTTGAGTGGTGGGTTTTTTTCCTGAAAGGGTTTCCCACGTTATATTTGGTGTTTTCTCTATGTATCTTGTGTATGACGTTCTGCATGTTTTAATTTACTTGCATATCTTTGTGGTTTAAATTACAATCACTTATTTCCCAAACTTTTTTGGCGTTTGGAAAACATTTCTGCACCGTTGATTTCCTTACCCAACTCCATCGTTTTCTTTCTATGTTCAATTTAATATAATTTGCAGTGAGAGGTAGCTCTCGATTTTGCAATTGACTTGGGATTATTTTTTTGTTTTAGATGATTTTTTTTTGGGAGAATCAATTGTGCCAATGCTTCGAATCAGGGTTTGCAAATTGTTTATTTGGATTGAGAAATCAGTGCATCTGTTTGAAATGTTTGAAATAATTATATTTTCAGTTTAATATAGTAAAACCATGCTCCTCTATGTGTATACACCTTGCTTGAAATCTTTAATTCAACATTGATTCTAGGTCGAAGTGGAAAATAATATTCTTTTGCTTTGCACCTGAGGTTCTTTTTTTTTTTTTTTTAAATAATTAATTGATGTGCTCCATAATTTTTTTTTATTTTTTATAAAAGGTCACAGACCCGTAATATATAGAGATGTACATAGGTTATCAGATCCCATCTAGTTTCAACTTTACTACTACTTCATACTTCAAACCACTGCCTAAATCATAGATACCCACAAGCAGATACAAAATGCAGCCCCAACTATCGATTGCCAAGACCATCCTACATACACTAGGAAGTATGTGTATATTACTACTATTCACCACATTGACAGGCCCCTAATCCATTAAATACATAACAGTATCTGAAAATAACCGAAAACACTGATTACCCATCGAAGATACACTAAGACAAAGCCTAAAATTTGAACCAAAACTGAGCTCACTATGCTTGGACAACATTACCCGACACCCTCGATCATTCGGCCACCTTTTCTTCAGCTACCATTTTGCCTTTCCCTTTCTCTGACTTGGGTGAATCTTTTGAATCCCCTTTGTCGGTGCATGAGGCACATAGCTGGCGGAAGGAGGGTCCCTCGGAGGTATTTGACAGAAGGAGAACAATAGCAACAAACAGACTAAGCCCTACACAAAGAATCATCACCAATGTAGCACCGATTCAGCAGTCCACTAGAATCCAAAGACAACCCGAATACTGTTAAAGCTTTTCCCTTCCAGTCCACCCAATTTCCTCTGTTAACTTTCTTGAAAGGGACTGATCTCTTAGCATCCCTAATAAATTTTAAATTCTGGGGACCCCTGTTCCAACCTAACTCCCATGTTGGACCGCCGATTCTCCAATTGGTTTGCCTCCCTATAACAATGACTGATCCTGTATTTTTCCTGTCTCAGGAGGAGTTTCCAAACATCCCCTAGGACATATTGCAATTCCCAACTGACGACCCTTTTTAATATTAGCCCCGATGTGACTATTTGGGAATCACCGTCGATATGTAGGTTGGTAACTCCCAATTTGACAGCCATTTCAACACCCTGTAGGAGTGCCCTTGCCTCTACTAAGCTATTAGATCTATTTGGCAATCTCGAAATGGTTTCTTTAGCAAATTTTCCATTTGGGTCTCTTAAAACACTGCCTGCCCCAGACCTGCTCGGATTGCCTTTTGATGCCCTGTCAACGTTCAATTTCATAAATGGTTCCAATGGTCTTTCCCACTTTACTTGTCCTCTATTGTCAGTCTTTGATTCCTTTCCTACCAAAACTCCTTTGAATGAGATGTTAACATGACTCAATCCATTAAGAATCCTATTATCATCCGCAGTGAACGTGGAAGACAATGATTTCGATTTGGCTATGTATGCATTGATGTTTTCCGATATTGATCGTTCCGAGAGGTCACAAACTCCTTCAACATTTATTACCTCCTTCGTGAATATTCTTTTATTCATCTCTCACATTGTACTTCCCTTCCTACTTCTAGCCCTCTTTCACATTGTACTTCCCATCCCTACTTCTAGCCTAATCAATTGATCAATTTCCTTATTGATATAAAGGTTCCTTTGGTTCAATATGTTCCTTAGTTCAGTCTTTTTCCTCAACTGTTAAGGGAACAGATGATAATCCTTTCCATACCCCTGAACATATCCCATCCTTAGATTCAATTGTGATATAGTCACTGACCCTTCTACTCCATGTTGCTTCCATCACCTCCTGAGCTCTAGCCAAGTTTGAAGTAGACTTAATCGATGGAAGCATTTCCAGGAGTCTGAGGAAAATAGTGCTTTATCCCCGGAATTAATAAACCATGAAAGGTATCGTAATATTACCTCTCTAATTTTCACATAAATTTCCACATGGCCGAACTCTTTGGTGGGTTCCTCATGGTAAAGATCCTTTTGGGTTCCTCTAAATCTAGGTACTTGGTTCTGATTATCTGAGTCCATGGTGTTGAAGGCTTCTCATAAAGATTCCAAGCTTGTTTTTTCACCAAACTAAGGTTTCTTTCATAAATGTTGTGTATGCCCATCCCTCCTTCCCCCTTGGATCTGCAAATGTTATCCCATGACATCAGCGCTATCTTTTTCTTATCATCTAAGTTACCCTTCGAATTAAATTCCCTAAAACATATCCTCAATGATTCCATTACCCCTTTGGGTGCCAAGAGTACAGACATGACATAATTAGGGATGGTACTTAGAACAAATTTAACAAGCAAAATTTTACCTGCCAGTGATAACCAGCGGGCCTTCCATGATGCTATTTTGTCTTTAATTAATTGATGGACATTCATCCAGTATGAAGCTTTACTCTTCCCTTGAAAGAATAGGATTCTTAAATACTTACATGGCGTATCGGAAACTACAAATCCTAAACATCTTTGGATAGCCTCAAATAGGATTCCTAAATACTTACATGGTGTATCGGCAACTACAAATCCCAAACATATCTGAATAGCCCCTCTAGATGCCTTTCTTAATTTGAAGAAGAAAATCTTTGACTTACTCTTGTTCAATTTTTGACCCCATGCCTCACAGTAGTCTTCCAATGTGTCTCTGATGACCTTGGCTTCTTTATGATCCCTTTTCCAAACAGTAATGAATCATCATCAAATATGTTGTGAGTGACCTACAGCTGAGATTGACGAATTATGACCCCTCCCAAAGCCCCACCTGTTTCTTATGGAGAATCAGTCTTCTTTTCAACTAGAATTATGAAGAGAAAAGGAGACAAAGAGTCCCCTTGTCGCACACCTTGTGAGAAGGAGAAAAAACCATAGGGGTTCCATTTATCAAGACTGAAAATTGTGCACTCGTAATACAAGATAGCACCATTTGATCTATTTCTTATCAAAACCCATCCTCTCCATTACTTGTTTTAAGAAACCCTGGTTCACTCTGTCATACGCCTTCATCATATCGAGTTTTAGAATCATCGCCAGAGTACCCTCTACTTGAATTAAATGCACAACTTCATGAGCCACCAAGGCCCCTTCCATAGTCTCTCTTCTTAGGACAAATCCCCCTTGTTTATTTGAAATAATGGATGGGATAATTGAAGCCAATCTGGAGGCAATTGTCTTTGTGAATATCTTATATATGGTTTTGCATAGTGAAATGTGTCTGAAGTCCGCAAAAGTATTTGGCTGAGGGCACTTTTGGATTAGAGTAATAAAGGTGGTATTGAATTGTTTAAGCATACTAGCATGTTTTCTAGATTCTTCCATTGCTTTCAAAATATCCTTACCTACGAATTCCCAACGTTGCTGAAAGAATAGAGGAACGAAGCCATTGGGACCTGGTACTTTATTTGCTGCCATGGAAAATATAGTTTTTCTAATTTCCTCAAAGGTGAAGGGTTCCACCAGTCTATGATTATCTTGATGCCAAACCAGCCTAGGGATAGATTCCAAGACTTTTGAACTACTGGGGTCTGACTCACTTGATTCGAGCAGGTTTTCATAAAAAGAAATTGCATCATTTTGAATTTCTCTTCCATCCTTTAGTACTTGATCTCAAACATCTTTAATCTGAAAATTTGCATTTGAATGTGCTCGATAATATTAAAAAAGACTAAATGTACAATACTTATTTCTATTAGTTTTCTATTTTTTATTTTTTATTAAATCAGTTTAAAATATTTTTTAAAAATTTATATTTTTTTATGGAATTACTGATCAATTATATTAACTTAAAAAACTTAATACATAAAGAGGAGTTTAAAATGGGAGGGAAAAACTCTCCCTGCAAGTCACGCGGGAACTATCCCAGAGTCATATGGGACATTCCTAAACATAGAAAGTATAACAACAAAATCTTTTTAAAAACCATTAAAATTTATGTTTTTTAAAAACTAAATGTCTGATATTTTTTATCTAAGAAAAATATAATTTTAATATCGAATCCAACATATATTAAATATGGGATCTTCTAACATCTTTCATCCGACATTTTCTCGTATTCTTGTGGAGGTTGATGTCTCTAAAGGTCTCTCTGAGATGTTGACTCTGGCCTCTCCTCGGGGCTCTTGGATCTAGACCCTTGATATGAGGGAATTCCGTTCAGATGCAAAAAGTGCCACAAGACTGGCCATATTGTTGTTGGTTGTTTATCAGATAGGGTAAAAGTGAAGAAATCACCCACTTGGTGGGTGGGCATTGATTACCACCATTATTAGATTAAGAAATTTTCTAAGGATGGGGGAATGGAGGACTGCCCATCTCAGGATTCTCCCACTACTGATGCCTCTAATGCCACTGTTACGGATGCTGTCTTGGAAGATGTTTCTTGTTCTGTTTTAGATGATGTCCTGCGCAAGAATGTTGTTTTTGTTTTGTCTAGTGGTGGGGTTGTTGTCCCTTCCCGGATGGATGATGTTGCTATCTTGAATGCTAGTGTTGAGGGTTATGGTGCCCAGTTTCCTACGGGGGGTTGTTGTCCCTGTCCTTGCTGGGCTTGCAGGGGTGGTCAGCCCTGCCTCTCATGTTGTGGGTTTCTCTGCAAAATCATTGTCTTTGCATAATGATGCGGTGTTGATGGAGGAAGGATGGAAAACTGTCAAAGGGCAAAAATTTAAGTCTCACATGCCTCCTTTTGATATGAGTTTAAGGTCACATAAGGGTGGGACCAAATGATTATCTTGCTTCCCTTTTTGTTGATTGTTTTTTTGGTCTTGATTTCTTTTTGGTGGGAACGTATGCTTGATTCCTTCGGTGTGTGTGGTGTTGTTTCACTATTCTATCTTGGTTCTCTTAAAGTTTTATCTTTCGGTTTCTTGTTGTAAAAGGTTTCGGGTCCTTTCAAAACCCATTTTTACTTAATCAAAACATATATTAAATATGATTGAGTTCAAGGGTCCTATAAAATGTAAGATAACTAAACTCACTTTATAAATAAAATTCTAAATAACTATTTTATAATATTAGAAAATATTTACATTTTATTACACTCACCAAAATAATGTTTATTTTTTTGATATAAAAACAACACTAAAATTTTTAATTAACCATTGAAAATTCCAAGAATAATATAAGAAAAGTTGAGAGGAAACCTATTTAGCTCTCAAACTTAACTTTAAAAAAAAAAACAAGAGTAACTTTTATAATAATGTTTATTTTGAAAAAAATGCACTCGTCATTCAGGTGGGATGCAGTGTTCAGCGAAGGAGACTCAGGGAGTCTCGATGCACAGAGGCAGTGTAGTGTATAGTCCATGGGGACATGCATAGTTGGACAAGTGGAGCTTAGGCAGTTCCGGGGCATTCAGAGTGGCGCAGCGGTGATCAAGAGAACTCAGGGAGTTGAGATCGCAAAGGCTAATGTCAGTAGCATGGGTCTTATGGGGGAACCCCAAGCTTCCATGTGCTTCAATGCCTATCATGCCTATTCCAAATGACTGCCCATCAGCATGCCAAGAACCTCATACGCAGATTAAAACTCCTACCTCATCCTTAAAAGTGGCTCCATGTCAAGAGAAGACTCCACAATGTGAGGAAACAAATATTAGTTATGATCAAGATCAAGATACCATCCATCCTAATCCAACAGTTGACCAAAGTCGCATATCTAATGAGTCCCATGATGATTCTATACAATCTCCTCCCACATTTGACAGAGGTTGAGCCAAAAAAAATGCTCTGCTAGGGTTTTCATGTGTACGACTTTCTGTCTGTGTTTCCGCTCTGAGCCATCCATCTGTCATACCGCATTTACTGCGGGATCTCATTAGGGTTAGCCTTTAGTATGGCTCCGGCCAACTTCGGCCCAGCAGTTACTGCTGGTGCTCGA
>MU227225.1:1584348-1601789 GCA_018584345.1 Thuja plicata
ACTGCTATTCCTATTGCTAGCTCTCTATGGAATATTATAGCCCCAATATCATCTTGAAACTTTGGCGTGAAAGAAATGATAGAATTTTCCATGATAAGGCCTCCCCTCCAGAGATCATAGTGGAAAAGATCAAAAGAAGCATTAGAGAGAATGATAATTTGGTTAATGGTGAAATGGTGGATTTCAATGCTGGTGTTTTCAATCATCCTCTAGCTCTGCCTTCTTCTAGGTGGGAGAATGCCATTTGGCTTTCCCCTGTTATTGGTTGGGTTAAAGGCAATTTTGATGGGGATGCAAAGTGGAACCCTGGCCCTGCGGGTTGTGGTGGGATTATCCGTGATGAAAATGCCATTTTCCTTGCATTTGTGGCCTTCCCTATTGGGGTCCAGACCAACCACGTGGCAGAAGTGATGGCTCTCCTTCAAATTATAAAGCTAATCAATAATTCCATTCCTTCTAATGTTTGGATCGAAGGTGATTCAATGAATATCCTAAATTGTATTAAAGGGAAATCTGAGTCATCATGGTCTATCAAAGCGATCATAGATGAGGCCTCTTTAATCATTAACTCCTTTTCCAATGTAATTATTTCACATACCTTTAGGGAAGCAAACGGTACTGCGGATGAGCTGACGAACATCACAGTTAAGGCCGAGGACATCATGACATGGCACAAAGTTACTAATTTGATGGTTGAAGTTAAGGCTAAGCTGGCTTATGATTTGACTCATAGAAAATGAGTAGATTTGGAAAATCTAAAAAAGATCTCATGATTTTATGACATTCATTATTTGATGGTTATAGGGTTACGAAAAGGTGTGTCTTTCCCAAGAAGGTTTTTTGTAAACATGCGTTCATTTGCGATTTTCAAAATTTGAGCTTGAAGTTTTTTGATTGTCTCTGTATCTGTCTTGCCATTGCTAGCTATCTGCAAGACATCATGGGTGGTGGGCTAAATAGAAAGGAGCCCAAAAATTGTAACAAATGGAAAACCCAAACTAACATTTGGGATAAACTTAAATATGGAGGACTCACTAGCTATATGGAGCACCTTCATGGCTCCAAAGACACTGTCATGAATCCTTTTGTGGAAAGTTGGAAGGATGGGACAGTGGTGATTAGAGGCATAGGTTTGAAAATTATTGAAGATTTGATAGCCAAGGTTATGGGCTTAAACTCTAAAGGCTTAAAATTTTATAGAGATAAAAATATTTCTCAGGAAGCTATTAAGAATTTCCCGAAGGACAGAGACAAAGCAGACAACCTGGTGAAGGACTATGGTGGGTGCTATGATGTTAGTTCTATCAAAGGTTTTTGGGATAAAGTTCTCACGGAGACTATGGAATATGTGTCTTTGGAATGAAGATACAAAAGGGCTCATTCCTATCACATTGTGTTGTTCAGCCATTTCCGTCATAAGGTGAGAATTTCCTTCCCCTACTATTTGCTACAGTCTCTCCACCATAGCATTACTGAGCATAGGTAGAAAGATAGTAAGCCTATTCTTCATGAGGGCTTGATTCTCTTTGTTGTTGAACATGTTGAAAAAGTGGCGGCCTCCAATCCTCTTATTATTTCCCTGAAAGATTCAGGTTCTGCTAAGGCTGGTAAATAGCTTAGGTCTAGAGATGATAAGGGGGTTTTGACTATTAAAAAGTTGAAGTTTGAGAAAAATTCAGGTATGAACACAAAATCTGATGTTGTGAGTGCAGAAGGCTATGATTCCCAGTCTGATGATGACAACAAAGAGTCTCTTTCTGTCTCGGTGAGTGCCTCTATTAAGGAAGATGTTAAAACTAAGGAAACCCCCAATGTTAAGGTAGCCCACACTGTCATGGATAAAAATAAATTGCCTGATGTTGCTGATGAGGATGTGGAAGGTCAAAAATTCCCCATTTTGGTTAATTATGCAAGTTTGGAAGAGCATGACATCCGTATCTCTCTAAAACTCGAGGTGCTTATGGAGGTGCATCCTGAATAGAAAGAGGCTAATACCCCAGAACAAGACAATATGGATAAAGAAGCTATTCATGCCTCGTCTAAGAATATCCCTTTTTCTAGGTTGGTTGATATGCATCAGTGGAATGTCCAGCTTCTCCAGGAGGACATGGATGACAAGATCAAACCCCCATTTGGGGTTCTTCAAACTACTAAAGCTATGTCATTATACTCATTTCATCTTATGAAATGGGTTTTTAAAGAAATCAAAAGTCTTCATCTGTACTAAAGAGCTTTGTCTTCTCATGTGGATCTTATTAACTCTGGGCCAACGGGGGTTGCTGGCAATCAGAATGCAAAGGACGGGAAAAATTTGCAAGCTCTACATGAGCGTCTAGACACCTTGGAGAATACTATGAAAAAACACATGATGGATAATAATGTCTTCATGGGCATGACTATAGAGTGTTTTAACTCCATACAAATGGAAATGGATTCTCCTATTGTTGTCAAAGACAAAGAGGATATTGATACTGAGGGTCTGGGAAAGCGCGGGCGCTCTGCCAGGAAGAATAAGATTCAAGATAGGATCTCAGAGCTATCAGATTTCAACGTAGCCATCAAAAAGGTTGCTGAAGAAAAGAAGGTAGTGGAGGACACTCTACTGCAGCTGGCTTGACTCTGGTGTTCCCCTAATTTTTTGGTGCCGCATCTTTTGGTTTCTGGTTCCTGGAGCAGTTTAGTGTTTTCTAGTTTTTTTTGTCCTGGCTTTTTAGTCTTGTCTAGGTCTACGGGTTGACTCTCAGTCCTGTTTCAGTTTAGTATGTTTTTTGCTGCTTATTTCTATGCTTTTCTTGTAAGGGATTTTGGGTCCCCATAAAACCTATTTTTACCAGCAATCAAAAACATGTTTACTTAATTATTGATTTATTTATTTATTTCCATCTAATTAAGTATAATTTTAATCTGATTATTTGTATATAATGATGTTTGTTAAAAACTTTGCAGCATACCATTTCAAATATGACTGTCTCTGATAGAGAGTCAAAAATTATTGATACGAGCCCGACTGCTTCGGTGGCCTCAAATCATTTCTTTGAGACTGAGTATGACAAGTGTGCATGAATAGTTAAAGAGTCATGCCAAAATATAATCAAAGCTATGGAGAATGCAGCTTTGTCAGTTGATTTTGTAGAAGAACTGGAAATAATGCAGATGGAAGATGTTGCGAGATTTTTACGTGACACATCTATAAAAGTAGATGCATTTTCATCCATGATGAAAGAATTCCACCGTGATTATTTTTCAAATAAAGGTTGCAATACCAATTTAATTGTTGAAGAATATGTGATGTACTTACATCACTACAGAGAAATATTTTTTATATAGTATATTATTCTCTTGGGTTTTTACAGTAACTTTCTTCTAATAAATAGTTGTACTGGGACTTATATTTCCCTTTTCATCTATCTAAGTTTTATGCACAAGTGAATAATATATTATTTTCACTATTCAAGTGATGTTTATGAGTATAGTTGCAATATTTTGCAACATATTTTGTTCAACTTTGTATTTCTAATATTAATGGATGCCTTCAATGGATGTGGTTAATAAATGTGAATGAATGTTTATAAAATACATCTCACTCATATGTTAGGCATTAAATTATGTATAAATCACATATGCTAATTCTGAGCATAATCCTAATACAAATAATAATATGCATTATACGTGTAACCATTATTTAAATAACATGAATGCAAATTTTCAACTTGAATTAAACATACCATATTACTAACTTTAAGTGACCCTACATGCTATTATCCTGATTACCATAATTTGTGTTAACTAAAACTTTAATTGTAACCTAACAATCTTACTAAGAATGATCGTAATCCTAAATGTAATACCTAAATCATATTACTAACTCTAATCATAATGTTGTACTAATGAGTATGATATTTATCCTAACTCTAAACCTTTTATGTCATCTATCATAACATCCCTTTTGTAAAATAATTCTCACAATGATCCTAACCCTACTTGTAACCCTAACTGTAAGCATGTTTGTAATCATAACTCTAATACATACATCACATTACCAACTCTAATAGGAACTCTAATTAATAATCCAACACCACGCCTAAAACTCACACTACCTACTACATTAATGCTATTTCTAATTATAACCCTAACCGTCTTCCTAAGCATAATCACTCTAATCCTAACAATAAAAATCACCCTAACCCTAATCGTCTTCCTAAGCATAATCACCCTAATTCTAACTCTAACCCTAATCCTAACTGTACATTAAAAATGTAGAAAATAACCCTAACCCTAACCCTAACCCTAACCCATAACTTTATATTCCAAATATAGAAAATAATCCTAACCCTATCTCTATAGCCTAACCCTAACCCTAACTCTAACCCTAACCCTAAACTTAACCCTAACTCTAATCTCTCTAACCCTAAACCTAACTATAATAATCACCCTAACTCTAACCCTAATGCTAACCCATAACCGTACATTCCAATCATAAAAAAAATCACCCTAACCCTAACTCTAACCCTAACCCCAACTGTAAAAATAACCCTAACCCTAACCCTAATCCTAACTCTAATCTCTCTAACCCTAACCCTAATTGTAAAAATCACACTAACCCTAACCCTAACCCTAACCCTAACCCTAACCCTAACTCTAATCTCTCTAACCCTAACCCTAACTCTAACCCTAACCCTAACCAATAACTGTAACTCTAATCTCTCTAACTCTAACTCTAACTCTAATCTCTGTAACCCTAACCCTAACTATAAAAATCACCCTAATCCTAACTCTAACCCTAACCCTAACCCTAACCCTAAACCTAACCCTAACTCTAATCTCTCTAACCCTAACCCTAACTCTAACTCTAAAAATCACCCTAACCCATAACCATAACTCTAATCTCTCTAACCCTAACCCTAACTATAAAAATCACCCCAACCCTAACCCTAACTCTAACCCTAACCCTAACTCTAACTCTAACTCTAATATATCTAACCCTAACCCTTACTATAAAAATCACCCTAACCCTAACTCTAACCCTAACCCTAACCCATAACCGTAACTCTAATCTCTCTAACTCTAATCTCTCTAACCCTCCCTAACTATAAAAATCACCCTAACCCTAACTCTAACCCTAACCCTAACCCTAAACCTAACCCTAACTCTAATCTCTCTAACTCAAACCCTAACTATACAAATCACCCTAACCCTAACACTAACGCTAACCCTATTGGTGCTCAAAAATGATGGACCATTTTTGGCCAACTGACAAGCACACACTAGTGCCTCTGCAATTCTGGCTTGGTTGAGCCAAGGCTGGTAGGCCTGAATTCACAAGTGCCCTATGCTGCACAAATTCATACACAGACAAATGAAATTCCTTCCAAAGGTGGTGAACCATCCTTGGAGGAAAATGATATAATCTCCTAATAACTATATTTTATGAAATCTAAACTAAAATTTAAAACTATCACTAAAACCTAATTGCTAATGTTTGTAAGGAAAGAAATCAAATTTAATAGGCAAGCTACAAAATAGAACCAAATAACAATTAAAAATGAAATGATATCAGTGCCTAATGCAAAATTGGGAATAGAGTCAATTAATTTCAATCATACGTATAGTCAGAGACAATTTTAAGGGAACTCATTCCTATAAAGCAAGACTATCACCCTACAGGCTTCCATTGAATCACAATTCAAAATAATTTATACAATTAATCCTATTGATTTTAACCCAAATTAAGAGGCCGACGGGAACAACAGTAGGTTCTCAGACCATACTGTTGCTATTCGAAGTGCATGAATTAACTGTAAACAAATGAATCAAGGAATAGAATACAGTAGGACACCCTAGTACATAGAGTATCTGAAAAACTAATTGAAGATAATAACTATATAACCTCAAAAAGCATAAATATCTTATCTGACATTAGCATTTGAAAAATTGTAGATTAAGTCCGAGTCTGTAGTTGCATGAGATTTTCCCAATTGTGTCGTGTCCCCTAAATTTATTTAGTTTTTCAAATGACTCAATATAAATACATTATTCAAAGGTTTCTTGTTAAAATACATACCTTTTCACAAAAACCTAATCTCGACAACTAACCCTAAAAATTACAAACTTAACCATATAAAAGGTTTTAGGGAAAAACATTTCCCATACAACAAATTTAATTTGTTACATTCTTCCGAGATGTGCATAATGATCCGCAAATCCAATTCCTGCACACAAATATTCAAAGTTAAATAATCATTCAATAAAATTAAAATTAATATCATTATATTTAATAATGTTTTAAACTATCAATTTGATCCCAATGATTATTTAATTATTAATTAATAATATATATCAAATAAACATAAAATCATGATATAATTATACAAATGTTTCGATAATAAAAGTATTTGTAAAAATCAAATAATTAACAATGAGTTGCCCACTTTTGATTATCAAACATAAACATTACAATAATAATATATCACCTAAAATAATAAATGAGAATATAACTTTAATTTTAATCTCGAAATTCTACCATAATACATTTACGTTTGAAAAATAGGGCAAAATAAATAACATGATAGAAATGCTCTAAAATATTAGGGTAAAAAAGATTCATAACTCACCTAAAATAGGGGAGCACTTACCCTAGTATTTTTAAAAGAAGTCACATAGGACAAGTATTAATTTTGTTGCAAAATAACAACCCTAATGTTATAAATTTTTGCTAATGTATAAAATAATCTTACAACCCTTTTACAAAACATATTTAGGGTCTTTGTAATAAAATAGTTTCACATTTCAAACACAAACCCTAATACATATATTGAAATGAAGGTGAAAAATAGAATAAAAGCATACACTTCAAATCAATTAATTAGTATTTCCTAAAATGAAAAAGTTCCAAATAAATGACATATGGTAATATGTAATTAATTATGCTCATTTTACCCTACAATTTTAATTTCTAAAATCAAAATTACAATAGGGTAAGATTACAAGATTACATTTAGGTATTTGAAAACTAAAGATTAATATCAATCAAAGCATTTCAAAACCTAAAAACATAGTAATCTTTTCTAATATGAATTTGCTTTAATACACTTTTCACTTTAATGTTTTTAGGGTACATTATAAATTAAAATCAAAAGCAATCACATTAGTAAAAACAATAATCTCGTAAAATTAAAAAAAAACTCTTTGAAACATATATACAAGAGAAAAACAATACATTCATTTTCCTAATAATTAAATTTCTAAATTATTAAAAGGAAATAAAATAATCTAATATTTATCCCTTAATTCCTACCCATACTCTCAAGGAATAACATAGGCCAATTGGTTAGGGTAGATCGGGTAGTTAGGTTAGGAGGAAAGGGCAGGTCGAGAGGTTGAGTGTTCAACTCTCTCTCCCCATTCTTTTTCCTAAAATATATAAAATAAATAATACATTAGAAGGGAATATTCATATTTGAATTTGAAATCACTAAGGAAAGAAATACTCCCTGAATGAGAAATTTGTGTTGATTTTTCACCTGTACATGAAGATGTAAATAAATTAGTTTCTCCTCCTAATCCTCTCGAAGAATATAAATAGACTAACTAGTGTATAGTAGGAAAATGGAAGCACTTCCATTGTAGACGTGTTTAGCCTTCCGAGTAAGTGGTTTGGGGTCATGACAAGTGCCTTGAATGAGTTCCTGATCTTGACATGGCTTCTCCCCTGTTCTGTCCCTCTTTCCACTCCTGTTTAGCCTGATTTCTACATTCTGAACTGCAGAATGGTGATTCTGGGCTTCAGGGTCAGGGTCGACCTTTTAGGTCTATTTCAACCTCAACCCTGACCTAGTTCATGGTCAACCTTGACCTTGACCTAGGTCAAGGTCGACCTTGAACCTGACCCAGGGTTCAGATCCTGGGGTCTCACAGTTTTTGGAGGTCGACCTTTGCAAAAAGTATTTCCCACTTTCGGGTCGGCTGTTTCGGGTTCCGAAGCATTGATTCCTAAATTATATTTAATATAGGTCTTCTCCTAGGGGTAAAGGCTTTAATGGGAATTTAATCCTCCTATGTAGGCCTCCTTAGAAGATTGTGCCCTAATTTCATATAAAAGGGAGCTTTCTCCTCTCATTTTCTCTAAGAAGCATTACGAACGATAACTATCTTCAAGAAAACTATCTTCAAGGGTGATTCAAGCAAGCTAAGGAGAAAGATTTAAAAACAAGAATTCATCCATTTTCATGAAGATGATCCATTGGAGGCCATTGAAGGATTGAAGCTACATAGTGCCCTTTTTGGTGATCTCTCCATCCACCTTCTTCCTAGCCTATTCCAAATTCAAGAACCCATTCAAGAATTAGTCTTGGAGAACTACAAGAAAGAGATTGAAGAAATCCTACATTTCTACATTCTACATTTTGAAGCATACTTGTGGATTCAAGGATTCGAATCTGCCACAAGGACTTTTTCAAGCAAGGTGAATTTATGCATTTACTTTGTCCATTTCTGCAATTTCAATTACATATATTTGAGGTTAATTCCTAAACCGGGGTTTGACCAAGGCAAACCCCTCCCCCACAACAAAAAATCTCCTTTTTCTTGCAGGTACAGGTTCAAAATAGTGGATTTGAGACCAGATCTAGATACCCTTTTTGGCTTTCTTTTGGATGGCGCGAACAGATTTTCTGTCAGACCTGTGTAGGTTAGGGTCGACATTATTGGGTTAGGGTTGACATTTGTGGGTCAAGGTCGATCTTTTTCATAAGATGACAGCGGAATGGAAAAATATTTCTAGGTTTTGTTCGTCTCTGCGTTCTGGTTCAGGATCAACTATCAATTTTTCTAGAAACATTCAACAGATCTCAGAAAACAACATTCTTTGATCTGCAATATTTCAAGGTTAGTGCATTTCTCCCATTCCTTCAATTACTATCATATATCATTTCTATACATATAATTAACAGAATTTAAGGTATCTCTCTTGTTATTCTCCTTTCCAAATAGTTGATTCATTTGTGCATTAGCCCTTCTCTTGGGTTGATCAACTTGGATCTCCCATTTGTGCATTTGAGGATAAAAAGGAGCATCTTATCTTCTCCTTAATTACAATATACAATCAATCAATTCAATTCAATTAAGGTTAAGGAATTCAATACAATCTAGGCAACTCAAAGAACAATTTACACATATTCTATTTCAAACATTACATTTCAAGATAATTAATAATCTATCAAACCATTCTTTCTTAACACATTATACATTTCTAATAAACATATCTCTATTTCAATCCCCTTTACATTTTCCTAAGATAAGATAGGACAATTTCTTATCTTACAACTAGTTAGAGGGTAGGAGGGTAGGTAGGTAGGAAAAAAGGTTGGCTTGAGAGGTCGAGAGTTCAACTCCCTCTCGCCACCTTTTTACTTAGCTACCTTTATTATTTTATAATTATTTTATTTCAAAATGTACATGAATTAAAATTATTGAAATAAAATAATCAACAACCTATTTCATGAACATAAAATAATGACAAGAATTTATGCCTTTTATTCATTTTAATTTTTAATATAGGGAAATTACATAAAAATGAAATTGAAGATCATATTTCCCTGATGCTTTGTTTATTTAGAACCTGAAATTTTTCGTGTCAACAGTGGCTCTTATTGGGGACGTGCATTCATGCCTAGATGCAGCGAGATTCCAGTTATCTCTAGAAAAGAAAACCATAGTAAGAAAAGAAACATGAGGCTTAAATAAAATAACTAAAATAATATACAAGTTAGAGAGTACTTCTTGTTTTATGAGAAAAAGTGCTTCAAATACTGACCATGAGTTGGAAACTCCTTAATAACTTTAGCAGTATCCTATAAATAATATGAATTCTCACCTTCCTTTGAAATGACAATGTAAGGCCCTAGCCATAATGCCTTGAACTTACCATGTTTTCCTTTATCCTGGTCTTTTGCATTCCATTTTAGTACCCAATTACCTCCTCTGAACTGCCTATCTGATGCTTTCTTGTCATGAAGGATCTTAATCTAACGTTGTTGATAAAGATTCCTTTCTTGTGCTATTCTTCTCATCTCATCTAGTTCTGATAACTGGCTCAACCTGTCTTCCATAAAATTTACATCCTCAAGCTCTTCTTCTTGGATGAACCTATAGACTGGTAGGATATTGTTTAATGGTAACCTTGCTTGCTTCCCATAAACCAATTCATAAGGAGAAAAACCTGTCAATCTTTTCACTGTTACTCTGTATTCCCATATAGCTAGATTTAGCTTTGAATCCCATGCCTTCTTGTTATTGTTTAACATTCTCCTGATGATCTTTAGTATATTCTTATTGCTTGATTCTGCTTGACTGTTCCCTTGCGGATGATATAGAGATGAATATGATAGGATGATACCATATTTCTCACAAAATTCTAAAAATTCCTTAGATCTGAAACACAAGCCGTTATCACAAAGAATCTTGCAAGGTACTCCAAATCTGGTAAGTATGTTCTCTATCAAAAACTTGATAACCACCTTGCTTGTAGCCTGTCTCGTAGGTATAGCTTCAACCCATTTTGTAAAGTAGTCTGTCACAACCAATATCCACTTGTGACCTCCACTCGAAGCATCTACAATTTCCCCAATGAAATCTATTCCCCATATTTTGAAAGGTTCCTCAATTTGTAAAGGGATAAGGGGTAAGGCACCATTGTACTTTAGTTTTCTGGAGAACTTCTGACAAGATTCTCACCTTTTGACATATTCATGACAATCCTTGAATACATGGGGCCAATAATACCCCACTTTTAAGATCTTATGAGATGTTTTCTTAGCTGAGAAGTGACCGCCACATACCCCATCATGCAACTCTTTGATAACTGACATAGCCTGATAGGTGTCTAGACAAAATAAAAGGGTACCATCATTGTTTTTCCAATACATATCTCCTTGAATCAGTACATACCTTGATTCTTGCAATTTTATAATTCTTTTCTGATTATCACTTAAACCTTCTTGACATTTCACATGATTTAAGAAGTAAACTATGTTTGTGTACCATGGATAACGTTCGATGCTAGTTCCTAAGTTCTCCAAATCCACTTGATTTTTTTGGGTTGCATCCAAATTTGTTTCTGCCATGAGTTTAGCCAACCCTTGACCTCTTACTAACTTACTGATTTGTATTTCAATATCAAACTCTTGAACTTGATTAATCCATCTACATCTTCTACCTGTGACTTCTGATTGCCTCAATATATATGTTCAAAAGGTAATGATAGAACTTTATGGGAATTTGAGTTTTGCCTTTCATAATCACACAAATCACTCGAACACGCCAGCACATGATCGAGGAGGGGTTTGTAATAAATAAGCCAGACTGGCACATTTAGACTATAGTATTCATTTCTCTCATGATGATTTGTTGAGTCATTGGAGGTAAGTCACCAATTAACATCCAACTATTTAGTTTGGTTTGTTTTAGACCAATTGCTGCCATTGAGTCAGCAACTGAGTTTCCCTCTCTGTAGGTATGGCCTATAGTAATATGTTGGAAGCTCTCAAGAAGCTCACAGATCTCCATAATGATAGGTCTGGCCTGCCACCCTGCACCAGCTCCACTCTTGATTGTCTCTATTATCACTTTGGAATCCCCCTTGATTTACAGCTGTTTGAAGTTCATCTATTTTGCAAGTTTAATCCCCTAGAGAAGGGTAGTCCCTTCCGCCTGGGTAACAGTGCAGTTATTGATTGGTCCCGCATAAGCCAGTAGGCAAGTGCCATGGTGATCTCTCAACACTCCTCCCCCTCCATGCCTAAGATTATTAACTGCCCCATCAAAGTTTAATTTTATTCTACCTCTAGGAGGGGCAATCCATTTGGTAGCTTTTTTGGCAGTCTTTTTAGCATTGTCAAACCTGGAGAACCCACTCTGGAGGTTCCATCATTCAGCAATCTTATCTTCCCAGGCAACAGGAGGACTGGATGGGAGCTTCCATTTAGCCATCCTGACATTTTCACTCAGGAGCTTAGTTCCGATAAGTATTATGTTATGTAGAGCCAACCAAAGGAATGCCCCTACCTTTGGGAGAATTATATTATGCCAACACAATCTAAACTCCCAGTTACCTTCATACCCTCCAGTCCCTACCGAGGATTTATAACCCTCTTTCGCATTGTACTTCCTATCCCTACTTCTAGCCCAAATCAATTAATCAGTTTCCTTATTGATATAAAGGTTCCTTTGGTTCAATATGTTCCTTAGTTAAGTCTTTTCATCAACTATTAAGGGGAAAGATGATATTTCTTTCCATACCCCAAACATATCCCATCCTTAGATTCAATTGTGATATAGTCACTGACCCTTCTACCTCATGTTGCTTCCATCACCTCCTGAGCTCTAGCCAAGTTTGAAGTAGACTTAATCAATGGGAAACCATTCCAAGAGTCTGACAAAAAGTGTTCTTTATCCCCGGAATTAATAACCCATGAAAGGTATGGTAATATTACCTCTCTAATTTTCACATAAATTTCCACATGGTCAAACCCTTTGGTGGGTTCCTCATGGTAAAGATCCTTTCGGGTTCCTCTAAATCCAAGTACTTGGTTCTGATTATCTGAGCCCATAGTGCTGAAGGCTTCTCATAAGATTACATTCTTGTTTTTCCCCCAAACTAAGGTTTCTTTTATAAATGTTGTGTATGTCCATCCCTCCTTCCCCCTTGGATCTACAAATGTTATCCCATGACATCAAGGCTATCTTCTTCTTATCATCTAAGTTACCCTTCCAATTAAATTCCCTCAAATATTTCTTCAATGATTCCATTACCCCTTTTAGTGACAAGAGTACAGACTTTACATAATTAGGGATGGTACTAAGAACAAATTTAACAAGAAAAATTTTACTTGCCAATGATAACCAGTGGGCCTTCCATGATGCTATTGTCTTTAATTGATTGAAGGACATTCATATGAAGCTTTAGTCTTCCCTTGAAAGAATGGGATTCCAAAATACTTACATGGCATATAAGCAACTAAAAATAGCCCCTCTAGCTGCCTTTCTTAAGTTGAAGAAGAAAATATTTGACTTACTCTTGTTCATTTTTTGACCGATGCCTCATAGTACTCTTCCAATGTGTCTTTGATGACCTAGGCTTCTTTATGATCCCTTTTCCAAACAGTAATGAATCATCAGCAAATAAGTTGTGATTCATGTACAGATGAGATTGATGAATTGTGACCCCTCCCAAAGCCCCACTTGTTTCTTATGGAGAATCAATCTACTAAGGCCTTCAACTAAAATTATGAAGGGAAAATGAGACAAAAGGGTCCCCTTGTCTTACACCTTGTGATGAGGAGAAATAACCACAGGGGGTTCCATTTAACAAGACTGAAAATTGTGCACCTGTAATACAAGATAGCACCATTTGATCCATTTCTTATCAAAACCCATCCTCTCCGTAACTTGTTTTAAGAAACCCAAGTTCACTTTGTCATACACCTTCGTCATATCTAGTTTTAGGATCATGGTCAGACTACCCTCTACTTGAATTAAATGCAGGACTTCATGAGCCACAAAGGCCCCTTCCAGAGTCTCTCTTCTCGGGACAAATCCCCCTTGTTGCTTTGAAATAATGGATGAGATAATTTAAACCAATCTAGAGGCAATTGTCTTTGTGAATATCTTATAGATGGTGTTGCATAGTGAAATGTTTCTGAAGTCTGAAAAATTATTTGGCTGAGGACACTTTTGGATTAGAGTAATAAAGGTGGTATTGAATTGTTTCAGCATACTAGTATGTTTTCTTGATTCTTCCATTGCTTTCAAAATATCCTCACCTACGGACTCCCAACATTGCTGAAAGAATAGAGGAGTGAAGCCATCGGGATCTGGTGCCTTATATGTTTCCATGAAAAACACATTTTTTCTAATTTCCTCAAAGGTGAAGGGCTCCATCAGCCTATGATTATCTTGATGTGAAACCAGCCTAGGGATACATTCCAAGACTTTTGAATTACTGGGGTTTGACTTACTTGATTTGAGTAGGTTTTCATAAAAAGCAATTGCATCATTCTAAATTTCACTTTCATCCTTTAGTACTCGACCTCAAAAATTGCATTTCTATGTGCTCCATAATATTAAAAAAGACTGAATGTACAATACTTCTTTCTATTGGTTTTCTATTTTACATTTTTTATTAAATTTGTTTATAATAATTTTGTGAAAATTTATATTTTAAAACTTATATTTTTTTTATGGAATTACTGATCAATTATATTAACTTAAAAAGCTTAATACATAAAAAGGAGTTTAAAATGGGAGGAAAAAACACACCCTGCAAGTCATATGGGCCATGTCCAAAAATAGAAAGTATAACAACAAAATCTTTTTAAAAATCATTAAAATATATGTTTTTTAAAAACGTCTGATACTTTTTATCTAAGAAAGATATAATTTTAGTATCGAAATAGACTTTTTATTTATTGGTAAAACTGAATGATTTTTAATAAATCCAACATATATTAAATATGATTGAGTCCAAGGCTCCTATACAATATAAGATAACTAAACTCACTTTATAAATATAAGTCTTTCATAAAGTATTTTATAATATTAGAAAATATTTATATTTTCATACACTGACCAAAATAATATTTATTTTTTTATATAAAAACTGCACCAAAATTTTTAATTAACCATTGAAAATTTCATGAGTAACATAACAAAATTTTAGAGGAAACCTATTCAACTCTCAAACTTAACTTTTTTTTTTAAAAGACCAAAAGTAACTTTTATAATAATGTTTATTTTGAAAAAACGCGCAAACTAAAAGTGATGTTCCCAGAAGTTGATGAGAAAGTTGATGAAATGAATAAACAAAGAAATCAACTCGAAGCAATAAGACGAAAAAAAATCATTATTAACAGTAAACGAGGTTCAAAAGATTATCAATGTCAATGAAATTTCAATTTATTTTCATTCTTATCGGAGATAGTTCAATGAATAATTTATGGTGAGGATCAGGAAACAAACCAATGAAACAGAAAAGATCACAGAATTAATGTTGGTTACCGCTAAAGGATGAAGCTGGCGAATGAATCTTGGGAAGAAATTGGTTTTGGTTCAATTACAATTCAGCCTTTCTTCCTTACCCTCGCAAATCCATTTAGAATCAGCACCACATTTTCCCTGTTCAAGAGATGGTTAAATAGGTTAAGGAAGGGTTTTAATGATGCATTTATTTATCATGATAACCATAAAAGTCTTAAACTTGGGATTGAAATCTTTTAATTAAATTTTTTGAATTCGGTATAATAGTATCATATCTAAATATCATTATCATTTATTATAAATGAATTTATATTTAATTAAATTTATTATTTATATTGCAGTATAAAAAATGATCTATTTTTATGGTGTATAAGATAGTTTAAACATTGCATTTTGAAAATTGTCTTATTATAGTTTAGACATAAGACAATGAGTCCTAATATATTAATAATTTATCTTGATTATCTACTGTCATCTTTACTTATCAATTGTATCTCATTCCATAGTTCCTCTAGTTTAATATTAAGGACTTGAGGTTTTTTAATCAAAATGTCTCCATGAGTCTTGCAACAATACTATTTTGTGAAAGTTTATTTAAGTAGCAACAATAAATTTTGAGTTAGATTGTGAAATAAGTCATTAAAACATTATATTTATAATCATATTCTATAATATTTAGTAAGAGCTAATAGTAAGCATTCCTCAAACAATAGTCACTATGAAATTGATGTAATTATAAACAAGTGCCACGTAGTAGTCTATATTTGCCGCAATTAGTTATAATTATAATTATATATATAAATTTAAATATAAATTTATTATAAATATTAAATATATTTTAATTAATATTTATTTAATAAAAATTAAATTATTATATATTAAAAAATTAAATAAAAAACTTTGTACAAAATCTTAAAAATAATACTTAATAAGCTATGTTGTATATATTATAGTTTTATTCCTATAGTTATAATTGTAAAAATTAAAAATATAGATATAAATTTTAAATGTAAGGTGGAATTTAAATAATAAATAAAGGCTAAAGTTATATAATATTGGATATATGATATAGTATTTTATATATTAGAAATAGTAATAATTATTTATTATTTATAATATATATTCAAAATATAATATAGTAAATATTTTAGAATATATAATAGTTATATATTATAATATTGTTCAGAATGGGTGTCTGCAAGGCCGGTGTAGGCTAGGGGAAACCCTCACCTACTTCTTTCCTATTTTGCCTGTGTTCTGGCTATGGTTGGTTCCTCTCCGCATGGGGTCCAGTTCTTGGCTCGTGTGTTGTCTAGGTGGTATTGCTATTGGGGATGGGGTTAGTGCGTGTGGTTTGTTGTGGCTCGGCATTTGCAAGGGCTCTCTCTGCTCTATGGTCATGGATGTTCTATTTTTGTGGGGAAGTGTTGGGTTTGAGTATTCAATGTTGTGAGTGTTGTTGTGTGTTCTGTGCAGCGGCACCTGCTCTGATGAATGCATGTGGGGCTGCCAATACTTAGATGGTTGTTGGGGTTATAGCTTCTCACGACTCTTCTTCTGGGATAAGTTTGCAACTGATGGCTTCAACTTATGTTGGGGAGAGCTCAAAGTTAAAAAAAGGTTAACGGGTGTTTCCTCGTAGTCAAGATCACCCTGTTCTTGTCATTCCTCTGGAGGCAGTTTTGGAAGATGTCGAGTACTAGACTAGGCATGCTTTGATCTGCAAGCTTCTTGGGATCTAAATCTCTTTGTCTTCTCTTCAAGCCCAGATTCATCGCTCGTGGCAAATTGAATGCGATATGGACATTATGTTAGCAGGGAATAGCTACTTCATGGTGGTATTCTCTTGCATGTCTGATCAGGATCGTGTCTTTGAGAGAGGCCTATATTTTTACAACCATGTCAGGCTGTTTGTTAGACCTTGGCATACGGGATTAAATTCCGTGGAGGATCTCCCTTCAAGGGTTCCTATGTTGGTTCATTTTCTGTGCCTTCCTCTATAGTTTTGGAGAGAGGACATCCTGCACCAGATTGCTGCTTTGATCAGGACGCCTATTGCGATCACACATCAATCCCTTGACAAAAAGGTTATTATATTTTACCCACATTTGTGTTGAAATTTATTTGAATAACCCATTTCCATATTCTTTGGAAATTTTCCTTGGCTCATCATCCTAGGTACAATAGTTAGACTGAGTCTTTACATTTCCATTATCGAATATGCCATGAATATGGTCACTTGCAGTGTATGTGCCCTTAGGATTATAAGAAACTGATGCAGAGCATCCTACAAAACAAATAATAAATAGGATCCTTTTTGATCCTTTCAACATCCATTCAATAATATCTTTATATAGAGGCATTTTATGAGGTAAAACACAACATGTTTGAACACAAAAACATCAACCTTT
>MU227225.1:1604359-1622161 GCA_018584345.1 Thuja plicata
GGCCTGGAACCAACACTAAAACTGAAAAACCAATCAAAACAACAATAGTAGAATGCACCAAAAATGTATCAAATTATTTCCTCCTCTCCAATATGATTTGGTTCGACCATACAATGGTATTTATATCTATTTTACAGTTAGAAACCTTCCTAACTACCCCCAAGACCAACCATCTACCTTTTAACATCAATTTTGTAATGTTAGCAACTTTTTCAATGTTGCATTTTACAACTTTTTATGCAACTTTTACATTTTTGACAAAATGCCTTCAAAACTTTGCCAAACCTCTCTATACATATCCAAATGGAATATTTAAGACCTTTTATAATTATTTTACCCTTCCATGGGTCTTTTACACAAATTTTACCATGTAGACCTAAACATGACCTATTTGACAACTTGAGCAATATTGTGCACATGCTTACATTTCTTGTCAACACCTTTACAAATGGATTCAAAATGAATCAATAAATCATATAATTGACTTTAAATGACTCAAAAACCTTATATATCTCATAGTGACCTCTAGGATGAGGTGCTCCTACACCAGAAACCTAGTGGAGGCTCTTGGGGATCTTCCTCCTCCTCGTACCTCAAGATGGATAATGATGGCAAAGGGAAAGCTCTGACTGAACATGCAGGAAAAGGAAATGCTCAATTTGACTATGTAGAAAAAGGGAAAGCCCAGATGGATTCTACAAATATGGAGAAAGCCTAGCTTAATTCTACAGAACAAGGATGGATTCATTCTTGCTCAAAATTGAGCTAAGGGGAGAGGACAGAAGAGACCCTTTTTAGATAGGCAATCTAAGGTAGGTTTTAACCGATTTGAGGTGCTAGATAATATGGCCTTAGAGGAAGGTATTCCTCCATGTGTTTTGTTCGGTGCAATAGGTGCAGATGAGGGGACTCCTATCCAATATGCTTCTCTTATGAACCAGGATAAAGTTGTCTAGCAGACAAGTGAAACGCCTATTGGACCTGAGTCTGGTGCCCTTATGGTTTCCTGTGTACCGCAAGATAATGAAATTCTCCTAAAAGATCTGGTTAAAGATGTGTTTGCATCTATGAAATGAAAGGGATCTTATCTTGCATTGAGTTTGATGAAAAGACCATTTAAGAAAGTCTCTTTTGTTACTCCTTCAAAAAGTGGCCGCAAAAGGGATCAAGAGAAAATTTATCTTATAGGAGATTTATCAGTAGAGTCAGGGGATGTCAAACCCATGGATGCACACTTTCCCCACTCTATGTAATGATCATTCTCTTAGGGAATGTTAGGGGGTTGAATAGCATCCCTAAACAAAAAATTATTCATGAGTTGGTAGCGAATCTTTCCCCGGACATCCTTTGTATTCAGGAGACTAAACTTATACCATGGTTTGTTGTTCTCCAAGTATTTGGTATTTTGGTCAATGTCAATTAATTGGATCTTAGGGGAGCTCTGGTGGCTTGGATATTTTTTGGGACGCTAGGAAGATAACTATTCTTTGGTGGCTATCTTGTCACTAATCTCTTTCTATGGTTGCCTTTTGTCTGGAAATGGGTAGTTGATTCTGGTCACTAATGTGTATGTCCCTGTTGATCTCCCTAGAAAGATAAGGCTTTGGGCACATATAAGGTATATTAGAAGTTGGCATCCTTTCTTGCCTTGGATTTTAGGTGGGAACTTTATTTCTGTTGTGTCCTTGGAGGAGAAACAAGGAGATCTTGCTCATTTGGGGCCCTCTTCTGAGCTTCTTCGTGAGAATATGGGTCTTTTACATCTTTCTAATGTCCAAACAAGTAATGGGATCTTTACGTGGAATAATAGAAGGGTTGGGGATGATGCCATCTCAGAATGTCTGGATAGATTTTTGGTTTCTTTCTTTTGGAACAGTGGTAATCTCTCTCTCTCTCATCTAAAATTATGGATTGGAGCGGTTCTGATCACTGGTTTTGATCCCAAGAATCCCCTTTTAAGTTCTAGTTAATGTGGCTTTGGGACTCTTCTCTTCATTATTTAATTTTCCACTAGTGGAGAGATGGCGGTCCAGCTTATGGCACTGCTATGTTCTCTTTATCTAAAAGACTTCAATATGTCAAAAGAAATCTGCTAAACTAGAATAAGACTTGCTTCAGTAATATTCACACCAGGAAGAAGAGGGATTAAGATCATCTGGGAGACATTACCAGGAACCTCCATGATCTTGGTTTCTCAGAAAGCTCTTCACATAGAGGAATCCCAGGCTTCCAGGGACTTAGCAGAATGGGATTTTAGAGAGGAAATTTATTGGAAGCAGAAGGCTCAAATTGACTGGCTTCAAGAAGGGGATAAGAACACTTCTTTCTATCATAAATCTATGTAGGCCTACCAAAATTGGAGTTACATTTCTGCTTTTGTTAATGTTGATGGACTGCACTTGACTTGTTTGCATGTTGTGTCCAGGGAAGCTATTCGGTTCTATTCTGTTCTTTTTGTAGGTGATTTGCCTCCTGCTGATATTGAGGAGAATACTATCTAATCTTGTATTCCCTCTCTTTTGACCATTGCGATGAATGATTCTCTTATAAGGCTGATCTCTCTATTAGAATTGGAGGAAGTGGTCTTTAGCATACATAAGGGCAAGGCTCTTGGGCCCGATCCTGGTTAAATTTTTCTAGGAATTTTGGGATATTATTAATCAGGACCTTCTAGCTGTAGTTCAAGAATCTTATTATAACAAACAGATGCTCAGAGATTTGAATGCTACTTTCCTTGATCTTATTTTGAAATAGGAAGGGGCTAATCAACTTGATTTCTTCCAGCCTATCGTTCTTTGTAATGTGGTCTACAAAGTCATTACTAAGTTAATTATTGAAAGAATTAAAGTTTGGTTTCCCTTGGTTATCTCTGAGGAGAAAAGGGGGGTCATTGCTAGGAAAAAAATCCTTGATGGGGTGGTTATTGCCTCTAAAGTCATCCACTCTATGTCTTTCTCTAAAGAGTGCTCTATGTTCATCAAGCTGGATATGGCTAAGGCTTATGATAGAGTTAAATGAGGTTTTTTACAGAAAATTCTTCTTTCTTTTGGCTTCAATTTGGAATGGGTGAGCTGGATTGCGAGTTGTGTTACTTCTCCATCATTCTATGTGCTTCTCAATGGTGAACCCTCTGATTTATTAGAGGCCTCTCAGGGTCTTTGACAAGGGGATCATCTTTCTTTGTACTTGTTTATTATTATGGCAGAGGACCCTGGTAGATTTATTAAATCTCAAGATCCCAAAATGTGATACATGGCTAGCGATGGGGAAACGGTTTACCCAATCTCTCTCATCTTGAGTTTTTGGATGATACTTCTCTTGCTGGTAGGGCTCGAATTTAGGAAGATGAATTTTTTAGACTCACTTTGGATACTTATTTGGCTGCCTCTGGATAAAAAATCAATGACCATAAGTCCTCCATTTATTTCTTCAATACTCTTGGGCCTATTCAGTAGAGGAGTGTTGCTATCCTTCAATTTCAGATTCATTCTCTCCCGCTGACTTACCTGGGCATCCCTATTGTGGTGGGAAGACAAGCTAGGATCTTTTGGCAGAACCTTCTTTATAAGTTGTGACATAAGGTTAATCATTGGACTCATAGATGGCTCTCTACAACTATACAGGTGACTCTCCTCTAATCTGTGATTCAATCTCTTCCTACCTATAGAAGCATTGTCCAAGAATGCTCTATGTACTTTCTTAAGGAGTTTGATTCCCTTTCTCAACAATTTCTTTTGATTGAGAACTTGCAAAATTCTAAATGAATCCTAATTAAAATTGGGATACTGTCTGTAGGCCCAATAAGGAGGGAGGCTTGGGCCTTCAATATGCTATCTTGAGTGGCCAAGCTCTTGTTGCCAAATTCTATTGGCATTGGTGTTCCAGCTAGTCTCATCTCTAGGCTCGTATCTTGTCGCATAAGTATTTCCCTGGAGTTGATCCTTCAAATTTCCCGAGGTCTCCTTTGGAGGGCTGTGGTTCTATGGTGTGGACTACCCTCAAGAAAGGCGCCCACTTAGTGAAGTGATACATTTTTTGGATTTGTAATAGAGGCACTAAGGCTCTGTTCTAGACTGATTCTTGGAATTGCAACCTTCCTCTTCAAATCTCTCATCTACACCTGCAAGTTCTCTATCACTCTCTCCTTTTTTTAATAGGGATAAGGTGGCTCATTACAAGGACATCTGTAATTTGGGTCTTTCTATTGGTTATAGATGGAATAATTATTCAGATTGGATGCTAGTGGGCCCAGCACAAAATCCGCTGGAGCTTTCTCAGATTCTAGCCTCTAGGAAATGTATCTCTTTGTAGGAACCTGATGTCCTGGCTTGAGGAGGTGCTTCTTCTGGTAAGCATTATTTCTCTTCAGGGTACTTTGATCTTACTAGGCAGTTGTTTGGCGATGTGGAGGTGCATTGGTGGAAGCAAGTCTAAAATTCTCTCTTGTCTCGAGTGTCAATTTTTCCTTTGGTTGGTGGTTCACAATCACTTTCTTACTTAGGATAATATTTATAAGCATGGTTTACATGGCCCCTCAATTTGTGTGTTATGTTGTGATGGTGAGGAGTCTATTTCACACCTCTTCTTTCAATGCTCCTTTCTCAAGAAAATTTGGCACTTTTGGTGGTATACGTAGGTCTGCCTGTGTTTGCATATTTCTTCTCTATCTAATTTCTAGGATAGATTGTGGCACTCACCTTCTAAGTCCTCTTTTTTGCAGGGTGCTTGGGCTATTGACTCTTCCTTCATTCTTTGGCATGCTTGGCTGGAAATGAATAGGAGAATCTTTCAGGATATTAAGTGTGGGGTCCTGCACCTGTGGGGGGGAAATTGTTCATTCTCTCCATGAAACTGTTCTGGCAAATTCTGAGGGGATGGGTGGTTTGGATCCTGGAGATGTGGATATTTGCACTCACTTCTCCTTTCCTCTAGATGGCAGGGCTCCTCTCTCTTCTACCCATCCCTATGGTAGTATAACCAGACATCATTCTTAGTGGGTTAATCATGAGGGGCATTAGAATCCTCTTCTTCTGGGATTTATTAAAATTAACACTGATGACTCCTCTTGAGGGAATCCTGGTCCTATAGGCATTGGGGGAGTTGGGCGTAGTAATTCTAGGGAACTCCAATTTCTTTTTTCAATTCACAAAGGATTTCATCCAACAATCTGATGGAGGCCCTCGCCATCTTGGTCATAGTGGAGCATTTTTGTATGCATGGTTGGTGTAGGATTATTCATGAGGCTGATTCATAGCTGATTGTGAATTTATTGAGTAGACAAGAGCTTGGGGATGTCTGCTAGAAATTGACTTTGGTTTTTAAGAAAATTCTTTAGTTATGTAGGTCTCTTGATTCTGTCACTTCTACGTATATCCCTCCTGAGAAGAATGGGTTGCTAACTTCTTATCTAAATGGGCTTCTGAGCATGGGCAATACTGGACTATTGTTGATTAGAGGCTCCTTCTCCCTGATTTATCTCAAAATTTGGATCAACTTGTTGTTCGAGATAAGGCTCATTAGAGATCTTTGTTGTCCTGTTCTCTTTGGCTTTCAATAAAATTTTACCCCTCTTTAGTTTAAATACATATACAAACAATATAAAATGTATAATATAGTATCTCATAAAAATATACTATTTAAATTAAAAAAAAATTCAAAATTAATTAAATGATGTATGAGTTATATATTAAAAAACTATGATTAAAATAAAATTAACACAAAAATATTAGAAACTGTGCGTAAGAGGGGTCCTATAACACCAAACCATTTTAACCAATCATATTGGAGACAAGTAATTTTTAGAATATAGAAAATGAATAAATAAATATCTAAACTTTAGAAATACTCAAGGAAGAAAAAATAGTGACTTATGATTGGCTGATTTGTGCAAAACTAATTAACTAATTGTGCACAAGTGAATGCAATAGTATATTGCCTATAGAAAATACAATAAGATATATTTATTTTAAAAGAGAATGTAACTACCTCTTTCCTTGTGATGTATTGTGCCTTCAAAATTTTCAATTTCCTACCTTTATATTTCCTAAAACGATTTCTATATTCTCGTTCGTGATTTATAATTTGAAAATATGATTTGATAGTTCCTATTGAGTTCCTTTTATGAGTATATGATCACCTAGTTGGCCCATCACTAGATATTTTCCCCTATCTCATTTATTTCAGTTATGACAAGACTTCATTTTGATCATACCAAGTGAGGAGGTTTACCACTAATCTGGTTATTACCCGGAGGTGACTAAATGAAGAATAGTTTTATGCCTTAATAGGCTACCTTGCAGTACTCTTTATTACATTGTGTGCCAACATACCATGTAATTGTTATGACTTCTATTATATATCTATGTGTGTGTGTGTGTGTGTGTAAACAAAACCATGTGCCTGACTACCTCCTACATTCAAATGGATAGACTAATAACTATATGGATATGTAAGCATGTCTTTACACACACACACACACACACACACACACACACACACACACACACACACACACACACACACACACACACACACACACACACACACACACACACACACACACGCACGCGCGCGCGCGTGCACGCGCTTACATATCCATATATTTATTAGTCTATCCATTTAAATGCAGGAGGTAGTCAGACACATGGTTTTGTTAACTCACTTTCTTCTTCTATTTATTTTTTGATATGTAGAATTCTTCCTTTCTCTAACACTACAAAGATGAACGAAATCTAAGTGAGAGTGAGTATAATAATATGAAGGATATTATGTTTAGGTTAATTATCTCTTTATGTATTGACTTTTTTTCCTTTCCTCCGACATTCACCAACTATTCAAGAAATGTCAAAGTCTTACATAGTAATGTTTGAATGACTTGTTCCAATGCAATATAAGGATCATATAATTGCACATACAAATTATCTTACAATAACATGCATGAATTCCTATAATATATCAATACACCCCTAATGCGACATAACCAATACTGCTCCTATATAATTCAAATCACAAATTAGGGCAAGAAAATAAACTACCAAAGTAGATATTGTGATTTATAATGCATGTCTGTAATGACAAGATCAGTATCTTCTCAATAATATACTCTTGAATGAATCTCTCCCTTCTATTACCCCATAATCTAATCAACCAAAACATAATTCATCTCTCAAGTTGCCAACTCAAATAAAATCACCTGAATCTCAATGAAGGTGTGCAAGTAAGGTTTGTCCTAGTATTTCATAGTGCTCTTTTACCCAGGACTCGATGAAATTTTCATAAGCCACAAATATTAAAATATTTCTTTATAAAACAAAATATAGAGATCTTTCTCATCAATACCCAATAAAAGTCTCGATGGAATATATTGAAACATTCACTTAAACTATTACCTCAAAACGTGATAAAACCTTGAACATTGTGATAAAAGAAAACTTGGGGAAGCTTTTCTCTTCATTTACTCAGTGATGCTTGAACAATTGTATAATAAATCACTTCTTAAACTACCATCTTGGAATGTCTTCTTGTTAAGATAGAAAAGATAATGTCATTGGAAAAATCATAAAAGAAAGAATTGCTCTTAACTTCCTCAAAATTTAAAATGTCTGGTTTTAAAAAAAAACTATGTCTTGTTCAAAGGAAAAAATCACAATAAAATTTCATACTTTCAATCTTTTAGATGACATTTCTAACAACTTAAAAAAAATGATGTGTTGAAATTTGTGTGGGACGCTTTCCATAATCAACTTCTATATGAAGCGAGTTAAGGATATAGAAAAAGCAAATGAAGAGTTTAAAACAAAGTTCTTAATGTTAAATTATTAGAAAAAAAAATACACAAATCAGACACAAGATTTAACGTGGTTCACCAATTTGGCTAAATCTATCAAAAAGTAGGCTATTCAAACTTTATTATTCATTACAACTTGGATACATTTTCCTTTTCCCTCACATATATACAAGATTCTTCAAAAGAAGAAAAAGAGACAAAAGAAAGGGATATGAAATGAATAGTTGAGGAATATGAAATGAATAGTTAGACTTCAAATCCAACAATCTCCCACTTGAAGTCAAATTCATGTTGCAAGTCCATATTTAAACAACCTCCTACTCAAAGTTTGTTTTCCATGGCCTTTGTCTCAAACAAAGTCACCAAATCCCATGGTAATAACTAGGTAATTAGTAAATTCATTCCAACATATCCAACCCACACAACAACTCCTATACCAACTATGTTAATCAAATTTCCTGCTAAAAAAATACCATCTTCTAGGATAGAAAAACATACCAAAAAACCATTTAAGTGCAAAGAATATGAAGACCCTTGTAGTCCAATGACAAATTATACATGTTGCATAAGAAATTTCAATGGAAAAATTTGAAGTCTGCCAATCAACGCTTACATAAACGGGTGATCCCACAATAGTAGGTTACACTTTTTGGGAGGAAGCATTTCACCCCGAAAAGTGTGGCCCATGAAAAAAAAAATCATACTTTTGATTGGAACAAGAAAATACTTTCGATCAGAATTGAGTAACTTATGATCGGAAGTACCAAAAATGGGTACTTTCGATCGTAAGTTACTTTCGATCGAAAGTAATTTTTTACTTTCGATTGAATGTAGGTAAGTACTTTTGATCGAAAGTACTTACCTACTTTTGATCAAAAGTAGGTTAGGTCTTTTTTAGCGACGTATATACAACCTGCTGAAATAGTTATTTTCACTATTTTGGCTAGGTTGAAATTGTGGGGCTTCCGAATTATCGAACGTCGTCAACAGGTTTTTCACATTTTTATTTGCATTTTTTAATTGTTTTTTAATATATACTATTTGTATATATGCATGTATATTATTTTTTATATACATTGTTTATATATATGCATGTATATGTGTGTGTGTGTATATATATATATATATATATATATGACATGTCATATACATGCATTATATACATGTCATATTGTATACATACATGTATGTATGTATACATATATATATGTCAAGTATATATACTATGTCATGTATATATATGTACATGTATACATCATATGTACAGATGTATATATACATGTATATATGTACATGTCATATACATATATATACATGCATGTATAGTTCGTGTGTATGTACATGTATATATTATGTACATATGTGTATATGTATGTATATATATATATATATATATATATATATTTACATACATGTAAGTATGTATATATGTACATACATACATATATATGTACATATATGTTCATATACATGTACATACATGTATGTATATATATGTACATGTACATATACACATGTATGTATATGTACAGGTATGTGTACATATGTTGATGTACATATATATATACACATGTGTACACATATGTTGTCACATATACATACCTGGACATGTGTACATATGTGTGTAATTTATTTAAATGAAATTTAGATGTAATTGATTTTACTTTGAAATAATGTACAGGTCCAAATGTGTACTTTCATTTTATTTTCAATTAAATTCTAGGAATTTACATATATTTAGACTTCATTTGAGAGTAAATAAAATATTTCAGGTACACACACACACACACACACACACAGATTTATTAGGCATATTATTACACATCACACATGGCAGATACATCGATTCCCCTTGAGGAACTATTTGCACGCACTAATAGAGAAATTCAAAGGTTGCAAGATTCCATTAATAATCTGACTAGCTCTACTATTTATAAGAACACATGTCAATCTATATTACTTCATAGCTTGATTACTATTAGGGATGACCTTCATGGTACCACTCCCTATGGCTGAGATGTTATAGAGGCTATACTTGAGAGGAAGAGACAAGAGGTTGGCTCCGGTCTTTCTCTCAAGGAGGTACAACCTTTAGTGCCTAAAGCAACCCTGAAAATGGAATTTTTTCTATCTTATGTAGAGTTACAGTATGTGAAGGGATATCAGGTTACGAGGTGTAACGATCCTATCATATTCACATTGATATACCCACAATTTCTAGCTGCTCATGTAGTCGTTATCCAAATAATGACCAAATTCCATTGTACTTTGCAAAATAAATTTATGCGGAAGTTTGTTTAGGGATGGACATTAATTGCACTAATTTTCCAGGACATCTAGGATAGGGGCATGGCAGACTTGCTGATAGAGACACTTATCATTGAGAAGATCGTGAGAGACCAGTACATATGGAAATTGTTTGTTAGAGGGCACCTGCGATAGCTCCTTCATTGAATCCTCTTGCAGATGACGTTATCTGTAGCACCCAGCTTTAAGGTGTGATTGATAGTGTGGGGGATATTGCAGTAGCTGCTACATCCATATCGAGCGATCAGGTTGGTCAGTACTTGATGTTTTGACGACACTCTAGATCATCAGTTGGAGCATCTGCTAGTGGGGCTGTACATGACATGTATACTGCAGCAGGGATCCCTTCATAGTCTAGCCTAGAGGGACTTACAGGAGAGACAACACGGGTCACATTGTCTAGCTTGGCTGAGGATCTATTGGATGCTTATGCATTTATAGCAGTAGAGCATGATATCCCCATATCGAGTGTTAGAGCTCGTGTGGGTACTATCAGATTTGCCTAGCCACCTCATTCTGACCTAGACCATGACCATAGTGGCAGTACTCATGAGAATCCACCCACTGACCACTCTATTGTTGAAGAGGGAGAGGCACAGCGTACAGACCCTTCAGTCAGTGGAGGGCACCAGTTTTTTGATGTTGGCCTTGAGGATGTTGACTTAAACATGGCCACTATAGGTTACCTAGATTCACTGACACATGATGATACAGCTTCCATGCCATCTCATTTGTTTAGTTCCTTGCATTCATCATTAGAGAGACATGTGCAATATATGCATGTTGCTGATGTAGAGATGAGCTTGGACCAGACACAACACAATCTTGATATATTGGTTGATAGGATCGAGGCTAGGGATTCTAAGTACTATCATGTGCCACCATCTACATAGGTATAAATTAGCAGATTATATATATTTAATGTTACAATTTAAGTTATTTAAAAATTTGCAATATTTCATCTAGACGTGCATGTAAATTTACTTTTTTCTCTAACAGGATATGCCTCTTGTTACTCCTACTTTGAGTACTGATCATGTACGTCATTGGGACTCACTTGATGATGACATCAGTAGTGGATAGGTGAGTTTTTAATTTATTGATGTGTGTACACATGTAGTACATGTTTTTCCACACTCTATAACATGTTTTCTTGTAATATTTTTTCAAACTTAAAAATATGTGTACATTTATATATATATAAATTTATTTCTCCTTTTCTATAGGGATATGCACATCCTTCATAGCATGATAGTCACTCTGGGCATGACCTCTTAGTGAGGAGTCATCATGATTAGTCCTAGGTACTTTCATATATGATCTAGACATATTACATACATACATATTTTTGATGTTATATTATTTCATTTATATCTACTCAAAGTCGATTGATATATGTTTTGTATACTTTGATTTATGTTTGACATGATTGACACATGTTTCATGATCTTATAGTACTTGATCTATGATTGATGTTTCATGTGTATGTATGTGTTATATACTTTCATTCTAATCTATACTTTCACCCTAGATACATGTGTACTCATAGTGATTCATTGATCTTAAACATGTATGTATGTGTTATATATGTTTACTTGATCTCTATGTTTTATGTTATACTTTCACTCTAGATATAGTTCAAGTGACCTATACATTTGTTGATTAAATGTACTTGATCGATGATATAAATGATGATGTCTAGTTCATGCTTTTAAATACATGTTTGATGTATGTGTTTAATATATATGACTGATCCTAATTTTAAAAGTATTTATGGAAAATTATATCCTTGAATTAAGTCATTACATAACATGCATTCAATCTACACATTCATATTCCAACTAAATAAGTATCCACATGACCTAGAATTAATTCACTAGATAAAACTTTAAAGTAAATACACATCCTAAAGACATTTTTGAGATATATTAATAAATTTTAAAAAAATTGATCCATTCACTACATGGGCACCGGTAGGAAAGAATGGAGCTAAGAAAACCACCAGTCTCACCTGTGACAAATTTAGTACATATCTTGATATTTCATGCATGTTTTAGACCACATCAAGTAGTTTGGCTCACTCTTGGATAACATTTAATATTCTCTCATGGTCATTAGTATCAAGTCTCCACTTACGAACCCTGCATCCTATCACTGAATGAAGAGATAGGATAGTGGAAATTACAAGATGGATATACTGATAAACCTTGTTAGAAGGTTGATAATCAATAAAATGAATTCCATGTTTTAATATTTTGGTTTGCTTCAAATATGTTCCTTGCACAACAACTGAACCTGCACATACAAGTTCAACAACATATATATATATCTATGTGCGTGTGTGAAATTAACCATAAAAACATAATTACATCGTAAGTTAAACCTCATTTGTAATAAACTAAAGACAAACATGTACATTACTAACCTACTGGAAACATAATTTCATCGCTTGTTTCATTCTTTGTTAGCTTCATCCTCTCCTTGGTGCAACGTAATAAATAGTACCTAACACATTCCACATTTCTAGGCTCTGCTATTACTGCAAAAACATGTCCTGCAAAATATGTTTTCAATTTGAGGGACCTCTAGATATAAATTAAACATCTACATTGAATAGTAAATAAGAACACTATTTACATGGACACGTACCAATTTTGATCAAACCTGAAATATGGTCATAATCGATTGAAATCAATCGAATTTTGTCAAGGATTTCATCCCCAACTTCATCATTTGTATTAGTAACATCTAGTGGAATCAAATTCCATTCATTAACATATCCACATTTTTGGTTGATACATTCACCATAGTTTTCAGAAATGCATTCATAAAAAAAGCATGAGTAATCTCTAGTGTACAATGACCACACATTACTATCTGTACTCATAACTAAATGCAGGGATCTTGTTTTTCTACCCTCTTGCATCCATGGATTGATCTTCTATCAACACCTGAACAAGACACATACATGTAAAAACTTAAGACAACTTAAAATCATATATATACTGGTGTTCTTCAATATGGGATGAAAGTGAAGAAATTTGTCTTTTTTGGGATATGTTTTTATTTAAAATAGATGTCAGTATCACTCTTCTTGAAATAGACTTATCTACATATCTAGTTGTTTTCCCAATGGAATGCAAATCTTCCTTAACACTTTCAACAATGTTTTTTTGTACGTTAGACATTTTTGTCCTTTTCAACCTTGTATCTACACCCAACAAATTTAATGGCTCTTTTAACTCATCTTTAAGAAGTGTAATTGATAATAGTTGGGTTTTTTCAAGTGTATCAAGATTCTAAAATTGTGCAATTATTTCCCTAGACTTTTTATTCAATGCCCTCTTCGTAGTATTTATGGGTTGTTTAGCATAATCTCTCAATTTTTCCACATCTATTTCGATTAAATGATCTATGCTTTTACAATTAATTTTTCTCTTCAACTCTTGGGCTAGAATAATATTCTCATTTGTTGTTTGTACTTGGGCTGCAAATAAAATAAAAATTCTCTTAATATCTCATCTTAAGGGTAAAGACACAAAATGCATAATTAACTCTACTAAGAGACTAAATTGAGACAATGGGGAAGAGTCAGAGAGAGAGAGAGAGAGAGGTATGTACTTGTTTGGGATTCTGAAGGTTGTACTTTTTGAGCCTATTGACCTTGCGAGGACCCTTCTCCAACTTCTAAAGGTTGGGCTTGTTCACCTTGCGATGACCCTTCTCCAACTTCTAAAGGTTGGGCTTGTTCACTTTGCGATGACCCTTCTCCAACTTCATAAGGTTGTGCTTCTTGAGAATTTCCTGCATACAATTAGATATTTAATTATTTTAAAGAAAAGGGTCTAATTGGGTCTAATTGTGTCTAATTAGGTCCTAAAGGGGCTAATTGTGTCTAACTAGGTCTTGAAGGGTCTAGCTAGGTTATAAAGGGTCTAATTAGGTCCTAATTGGATCTAATTAGGTCATAAAGGGTCTAATTGGGTCCTAATTGGATCTACAAGTGTCCTAATTGGATCTAATTAGGTCCTAATTAGGTCTAATTGGATCTAATTAGGTCCTAATTACTCTAATTAGGTCTAATTGGATCTAATTAGGTCCTAATTACTCTAATTAGGTCAAATTGGATCTAATTAGGTCCTAAAGGGTCTAATTGGATCTAACTAGGTCCTAAAGGGTCTAATTAGGTCCTAAAGGGTCTAATTAGGTTCTAAAGGGTCTAATTAGGTTATAAAGGGTCTAATTAGGTCCTAATTGTTGTAATTGGATGTAATTGTCCTAATTGTCCTAATTAGAAGTAATTAGGTCCTAATTGGGTCTAATTAGATCCTAATTGGATCTAATTAGATCTAATTAGGTCCTAAAGGGTTTAATTGGATCTAATTAGGTCCTAAAGGGTCTAATTTGATCTAATTAGGTCCTAAAGGGTCTAATTAGGCTATAAAGGGTCTAATTGTCCTAAATTTGGATCTAATTGGATCTAATTAGGTCCTAATTAGATCTAATTGTCCTAATTCTCCTAATTGGATGCAATTAGGTCCTAATTGGGTCTAACTAGATCCTAATTGGATCTAATTGGATCTAATTAGGTGCTAAAGGGTAATTGGATCTAATTAGGTTATAAAGGTCTAATTAGGTCCTAATTGGATCTAATTACATGCTAATTGGATCTAATTAGGTCCTAATTAAGTCCTAATTGGGTCTAATTGGGTCCTAATTGGACCTAATTAGGTCCTAAAGGGTTTAATTGGGTCTAATTAGGTCCTAAAGGGTCTAATTGGATCTAAGTACCTAATAGGTACAATAAGGTCTAACATGTATAATCAAGGGTCTAATTGGGTCCAAGTGGGTCTAATGGGGCCTTAAGGGGTCTTAAGGGGTCATATAACCTATCATAGGTCCAAATAGGTCTAATTGGGTCTAATTAGGTGGACTAAAGGGTATAATTGGATCTAATTAGGTCGTAATACGTTCTAATTGGATCTAATTGGATCTAATTGTCCTAATTGGATCTAATTGGATCTAGTTGTCCTAAATTTGGATCTAATTGGATCTAATTAGGTCCAATTGGATCTAATTGTCCTAATTGTCCTAAATGGATGTAATTAGGTCCTAACTGGGTCTAATTGGATCCTAATTGGATCTAATTATGTCCTAAAAGGGTAATTGGATCTAATCAGGTCCTAATTGGATGTAATTGGATGTAATTAGGTCCAAATTGGGTCTAATTGGATCCTAATTAGATGATCTAATTGGATCTAATTAGGTCCTATAGGGTAACAGGATGTAATTAGGTCCTAATTGGATCTAATTGGATGTAATTAGGTCCTAATTGAGTCTAATTGGATCCTAATTGGATCTAATTACCTGTCCTAAAGGGTCTAATTAGGTTTTAAAGGGTCTAATTAGGTCCTAATTGGATCTAATTACATCCTAATTTTATCTAATTGGTTCTAATTAGGTCCTAATTGGATCTAATTGTCCTAATTGGGTCTAATTAGATCCTAATTATTTCCCATCACAATTTGCAAAATTGTCTTCCTTTTCCAAAATGCAAATATTTTGAAACTTTCAAATTAATAAGATGAAAATAACATATATTTATTTATATGTATTCATTCTGAACCTGAAACAACACCTAATAGGCCAACATAGGTTTCTATAAAAAGTCATCTTTGACTTTCTATTGAAACTTGAAACTTTCGATCAAAAGTTCTTTAGTAAATGGCTAACAAATTCCAAATCATGAAACTACTTTCGATAGAAAGTAGTTTCAATCAAAACTAAATATTTTTGATCGAAACTACTTTCTATCAAAACCCACTAATTTTTGGCCATTTGCAGAGGTTAAGAGAAATCTGTAGTTTTCATGGCTTTGGGGCTCAAGTGCTCTACTCAAATAGAAGAATATGGATACATCCTTTTGCATCACACAAGTACTCTTAACTAGCTTTCTACAAATATAGATTTGACAATTTTTGAATTCATTAGGTCTATGTTTTGTGATGTGCATCAAATGTAGGTTTTTTATCGAAAATAAACCTCCAAGTTTGATGTTCAATCAAAAATAGAAGAAAAAAGAAAAAAAATTGAAAAATAATAGTGCCCTTGGGCTTTGATTCTACTTTCTATCAAAAAAAATGAATTTTGATAAATACACAACAAGCTATAAGCTATGCAGTCAAGGTATGTCAAAATTACAGTTTAAGCTACTTCAAACATTCATAAAATATGCAATAATCATGATAATGTTATCACACCAATTGCATGCCCTCTGTATGGATGTTAAAAAACCAAATTCGAAAGAAGCGCATTGATATCTATTTTAGAAAAAAAGTTATGCCCTATGAAGTCAATGTAACTTTTTGAAAATGACATTTTCAGCAACATAGTAGTTTTAGTGGGAGAAAAAAAACTATTAAAAACATATATATAATCTAGACAGAAAATCCTAAAAGACTAGTTTACTTCATCTTCTGATTTCAAATGGTTTAATGAAAATATGCATCTGAATCTGAAAGTTTCTTTCAAAATGTAGACTTCACTGTCTGTTTAGGAAAAAAAGTGTAATCCACTATTGTGGGATCACCCAAAAGGAGTAGAAATAATCAAATCACCATGATCTACAAAGTACAACTCGCCCATTGCAAATTTCTCACCAAGAGACTCATTCAAACCATATATCATCCTCCAACACCATCAAGTAAATAGACACCAAGTATGATCTCCTTTAACTCCCATATGAAAAACACCCAACCAACATAGATGTAGGACTCTCTAACCAAGGAAGATCAAACTCAAAACATTCTAAAAGCTAGGACCTAATCCAATTAACATCTCCTGCATGAAGAAAAAACTACCAAGTAGACCAAGATTGGGGAGTAAGAATGCTCATCCATGATACACCAAGTCATAGTGACTCTCTCCAAGATAAATATTCTCTAGGTCTATAATTAACTGACATCCATCACTAGGTGTAGGATCCTTGGTCTTCTTGCTAAAACCTCTCAAGAGAAACCATCTCAAAAAAACTTCTCTTATCCTAGGAGAACTCCAGCCTCACCCAAATTTCTATGATCAATCCATACTGAACTTCAATAAATAGTGCACCAACATGAAGCTCTCTAACCCAATGAAAAATATACTCAACACCACTATCAAAATCTCCCACTGTATGTCTCCAATCTTGGAACACAACATGACAACATAATCTAATATATCCTTAAAGGAGAACCACATGCTCCTGTATAGTCAGAAAATGGAAGCACTTCCATAGCAGACTGCTTTATCCTTCTGAGTGAGTGGTTTGGGGTCATGACAAGCACCTCTGAATGGGTTCCTGATCTTGACATGGCTTTCCCCCCTGACCTGCCTTTCTAACCCCCATTTCCTGACCTAATTTCTGCATTCTGGGTCTCTGACCTGTGATCCTTGGATCTGAGGATAGGGTCGACCTCCTAGGACAGGGTTGACCTTGACCCTATCCCAGGGTCCAAATCCTGGGAACTTTTGGTTTCTGGGATGTCGGTCTTCACAAAAAGTTTTCTCCCACTTCCAGGTCGGCTATTTCAGGTTTCGAATCGGTTGATTCCTAAATTATATTTAATATAGGTCCTCTCCTAGGGGTAAAGGCTTAAATGATGATTTAATTATCCTATGTAGGCCTCCTTAGAAGATTGTGCCCTAATTCCATATAAAAGGGAGCCTTC
>MU227225.1:1633271-1645107 GCA_018584345.1 Thuja plicata
TCTTTCAATATTAGAATTTATGAGGAATGGTGAAGAAAATGTATAAATGGCAGTGAGAAGAGATGAGTAGAAAGCATTCATTTATAGAAGGTGCTCTGTCGTTGGTTGTGAAGAATAGCGTGGAGAAGAATGTTGAAGCCGGCTTCTTTCGGCCTCTTCTCCCTGGATTTACAGCCCCGCTTTGATCTACTCGTCCCAGCGGGGAACTATGTTGAAGCCGGCTTTGGCTCAATTACAATCTAGCTTTTCTTCGCTACTCTGGAAAATGCATTTAGAATAAACACTAACATTTGCCCAACTCAAAAGATGCTATTTATAGGTTAAGCCAGGGGTCACTTGATCTATAGATACATTTAAACCAAACATTTTCTTTGTATTAGTAATCGTTGGGCACTCAATTCGAGATTTTAGTGGATAGTTTTTAAAAAAAATCTAAGAAATTGATTGTATTTATGATCATATTCTATAATATTAAAGAGTTAATTGTAAGAAAATTCTTTAAACAATAGCAAAATTATAATGTCAAATAATTATGAAATTAGTGTATATTACTAGAAAATGTTTATTTTAAAAGTGATTTGAATGAACTATATTTGTTTTAGTTGTTTTGTGTATTCAAAATTTTCAATTTTCTACTTTTATATTTCTTCAAAAATTTCTATGTTCCCATTAGTGATATATATAGTTTGAAAATATTGATTTGGTAGTCTCTATTAAATACCTTTACCAAACTCCAATCTTTTTCCCATCCCTACCATATTCATTTGATCTTCATAAATGACCAATATATTAGAATTAAGGTGTCTTTTACTTTTCAATTCTATGTATTATTTATGTTTCTTCAAACCATTAGAATATGTCCTTAGATAAATATGGTGTAATTAAAATATTTTTAATTAAAACTAACTTATAATCTTAGCCTTAGTTTATAAGAATGCATTCATGAAGGAGGTAGAGTTGGCAATGGTGCTTACAAAGTTTTATTTAGGAAATCACTCAACTAGGCTGTGAGAATTGAGTAGTGGATTCTCTTGAATGTTATTGGTGATTTCCCAATGATTTTGAGGATGAATTAAGATTCCTACTATGGGATATGGGTCAATATGAAGGATTACAAGCTAAATATGTATTTCATTAGTGATATAGATGTTACTATTTCATTTCCTAACTCATTGAGATTTAGAATTAATGTTATCGAAATCCAATCTTCATTTCTTATGTCAATGTTTATTTCATTTTATCATGGTTATGTTGAAACTAGATTCTTACATGACTCATTTTCTCCTTTCTTTGCTCTTATTCCTCAACTTACCTTATTTACTCGTTTTATAAAATCTTGTGAAATACATTTAATAAATTTATAAACTTGGAATTTTTAGTGAGTTTCATAAACTATCATTATAATTCTTTAATTATGAGTTCATTGGAGTGTGGATAAATATTTTATATGTTGAATTCATTTAATTTGATATGATTGTCAACACATTGTTAGATTTAATGGATTAGGATAACTTGTAGCCAAGGAGACAATTTTTAGAAGATTTGGACTTTTCAGTGGATGAGAGTGAGTTTGAGAGACCATTAAGGATAGGGAGATTCAAGAGTTGAGTCTGTTTGGAAGGATTGGAGGGTCATTTAGGATAGGGATGGGAGTGGATGTTGTTTAGGGAGAGTGGAAGGTTATTTAGGCAGAGTGCAAAGGATTTTAGGGTAGAGAGATGAATTTGAAGGTCATTTACGAGGACTAGAGGGTCATTTAGGATATGGAGGTGGATTTGAAGGTCATTTTTAAAGATTGAAAAGTATTTTAGGGATATTAGAATGTTTGTTAGAGTGAAGAAATTTATTTTAAGATCATTTATTAATATCAAAAATATTTAGGATGTAGGGATAGATTTGAAGGTTGTTTAGAGGGATTTGAGAACTATTTAGGATGGAGAGAACAATTTGAATGATGTTTATGGAGATTAGATGGTTTTTTTAAGTTTGGAGATTGGAGTTGAGGTCATTTAGGGTGATTGGAAGCCAAGTTAGGTTGGGAGATGGACCTTTATCCCACTTAAGGAGATCAAAAGGCCATTTATAATTAGAGATGGATTTGAAGACCATTTAAGATGGGAAGATGAAATAAAAGGTTGGTTAGAGAGATTGGGTTACCATTTAAGATTATTGGAAAGTAATATAGGATGGCTAATGGATTTGAGTCTTGCAAGGATTTATGGGTGGGATGAAAGATTAGTTAGGGAGATTGGGATACCATTTATAATTATTAGAAGGTCATTTAGAATAGTCAGATGGATTTGAAGAGCTCATAGGAAGGATGGATGGAGTTAAATAGTTTTAGAGTGGGTGGATGGATTTCAAGATTATATATATGGAGTGGTGGATTGTTTAAGTTAGGAGGAAAATATTGAAGGTCATTTAAGGAAGATAAAGTTTCATTTCAAATAGGGTGATAGTATTGAATATAATGTAAGGATATTAGAAGGTAGTTTAGGGAGATTAGTGTTGGAGATTAGATACAATTCAATTATGACAATTAAAACAAAGAGATAGAAGCAAGAACAAAACATAAGAGAATAACATAAGATATGTCCTAAGTGGAAAACCTTTCCTATAAAAAACCACTCGAAATGCCTCACTTGCTTAATCTGAAATCACTTTTATTCTACCTCATTGGCTATACAAATGTTTCACTAACAGCTGCTATCTCACTGATAGTCTTGTATGCCCTACTGGCCTTTTTACACTCTTCAACTTTCTTACATATAGAGATCACAAAATATGATTGTCATGTAGTTCCTATAATCATATATTATACACCCTTAAAATTACTCCTTCAAAGATTTGGGAAAAATATATTGTGAGAATTGAGAAGTTGCAATATTGGATTAAACAAAGCCTCCTGTTTGATAGGAAATTTTGAAATTATTTGAATATTTTGGTGGCCACTAATATTTATTAATCATGGTGGATTCTTTTTAAGACCTCTTACTTGAAATTTGAGAATATTCTCAGATATTTTTTCTAGGTTTCTAATAATGAACATCAAGGACTGCTTCACATGGCTTGATAATTCTATTGCATCTTTAACGAGGTTCTAATTATAAAATTTACTTCCATTTGACCTAAATACATTTTATTGTATGCTAGATGGGTTGTTAGATCTCTCCAAGTTAACGAAGTCTAGAAAAATTTTATTCATCACCACATTAGCATAGGAACTAGACTCTAGGCCACCTGACTTAGAAAGGCATGAGCTTATGAACCCTTCTTACTATGTGAAAAAATGTTTCCACTTAAGGCACTTTACTCATCAAAAGTATTTGCAGGATTAATAAGCTATTAAATGTTAACTTCATTAGGTTTGAGATCAAATTTGTAGAGATTTATCCATTAATCAACATTCTGTTTGATGGTCCACACAAGGGAGACCAATGGCTTTCCTACTTGAACTAATGCCATGAAGTTTTTTCTCTATTTGATGGTCCACACAAGGGAGACCAATGGCTTTCCTACCTGAACTAATGCCTTGAAGTTTTTTCTCTATTTGATGGTCCACACAAGGGAGACCAATGTCTCTCCTACCTGAACTAATGCCTTGAAGTTTTACTTGAACTAATGTCTTGAAGTTTTTTGAATGAAGAAGAAAAAATTTACCAGATTTTATTCATGAAGCTACTAAGAGTTTTCTTCCATAGCCAACTATCAAGCTAAAATTTAGGCTAACATAAAAGACTAGGAAACTTACTAGGTGATTAGGTGATTCTTGATGTCATTCCTCCTCATATGGATCACGAAACTATAGCATTCTTTAATGATATTAAAGACTATTCAAATGAAATCACGCTCTAAAAATTTAATACAAGAACCTACAATCAAGATAAAAGCAATTCATGGTTTTCATTTATTTCGAAGAGTATAATCACAGTGGAAACAAGAGAAACGGGAAAGGTACACGCACGATGAAGGGTAGAAGAAAGAAGTGGTTAGGGTTAGGGTTTGAGGGAAACCTTGAGCATCTCAATAGTGTTGGCGTCTGTCTTGAATGACTTGGCGAGAACATCGCTGGTTATCCCACTCGTAAAGAGAGCAGAGGGCAGTGAAACAGTGCCGGCGTTGGCGCTTCCAAAGGCAGAAAGAGCCATTGCGTGGTTGTACTTGTCGTTGTTCAATTGGAAGTGGACGAGTCCCTTTGCAAACACGAACAAATCTCCTGGATAGAGGGTCTGCGTGAATTGCTTTCCGGTGGTGTCAACCACTCCAACGAGGAGAGATCCGGTCATGAGATAGAGAAGTTCAGAAGCGCGAGGGTGAGTGTGAGGAGGGTTCACCGCGCCACCAGCAAACTGCAGTACCGCCATCGAAACGCTCAGCCCTGTCAAAGCAGGGAACTCTGCCATTGATGCCTTCGTCACCTTCGCATTGCTCATCCCACTTATATTGTTGCTCCCAACCTCTCGGAGTCCACTGAAGGTGAAGAAACTGCCATCCACATTCTGGCCCGGAGGCACAAAAAAATCAGAGAGGATATCAGCATCCGACGCATATGTCATCCCCACAATATTGAAAGCCAATAACATCATCATTAGCCAGGCTGCGTTAAACACCATTTCTCTCTATCTCTCTTAATATTAATCAACTCAGGAGCTCTTATTACACTGCAGGAACAAGGAGTTACTGATTTGTGGGTGATTGAAACCATGTATTTATACAAATATAGGCAGAGTAGGCTTAACAATTGCGTGTCCTTCGACGCGCAAAGCCGGCTGCCTTGTTGGCCTTTACTCGGTTTCATTGGGTAAATTTTATATTAGAGGACGTTGATTTAGATAAAGACCTGTTTAGAGACGCGTTCCGTACTGTTTGCCATATATAAGCTCGCAAACAGTTTTGAATCAGTTTAGAGACGCGTTCTTGTTGGACTGAGAGATCATTCGCGCTATGCTCTACGGGCTTGCCGTTTACAAATAGTTTTGGTTGTTATAGATGAAAACAAACAAGACGTGATTTTGATAAATAATAGTTTAGAGAAGCCATTTCTTGTTGGACCGAGGGACGGTTCTAGCGATGCGTTCCAGGCTTGCCTTTTATGAGCAGTTTTGAAACGCGTTCTACACTGTTTGAAACATCTCTATTCGTTTGTTGTTTTCTTAATACAAGAATCGGAAACTGGCTTGTTATATTAAATATATATTAGCTTTAATTTTTATAGTATATTAAATTACTTATTAATTATTAAATTAAAGCTTGAGAACTCACTTTCTTATATATATTATATAATTACGCCGTAGGTGTTTCCATCTTGGAAAGCCCCGACTTGTATTTTGGGATCTACGGCTGCTATTGGTTAAAAAGGCAGTGACTGCCATTGAAATCATCTGCACTGTACACTGATTTCTTTTCACTTTTTAGTTATCATTTCTCTTTTCACACTGTTTCATATTTTCGGTCGTCTCTATTTTGAGATAGTGACGAAGGGGTGAAAGGAAGAGAAAGATAGATATGGATTCAAGACTCGTCCGCTGCCACGCTCCCTTTTCCGCTGTTGACTTATTATTTCGTTCATTGTTATTTACCGTTGTTTACTGCTTTTGATAATCGTCATCCCATCAGTTGTTTTTCTATTCTCACAGGCAGGCAGTTTTCATTCGTTGACTGTCCCCAAATTTGGCGAGCCATGGGATTTCCTGCGGGTTACTGTGCTCTTGTAATCCCAACATTTCCGTTCAAATTGATGTGTTCGTTAAGTAATACAATTTGTTGGCTTCTTTCCTGGCAGGAATCATCTGATTCCCCCTCTGTCATTTCCCCTATTTAATTTACTCTCAAAATATTACAAGTATTGCATGTTATTGTATTCCGATATTTCACAGAGCGGTTGAGAGAAATGGAGGAGGATTGGAAAGCTACTTTGATCTCCATCATTGGCGATTTCAATGTACTAGGCTCTTTCATTGCAACTATGAAAAGTTTATAAGAACGAAATAGACAAAAATATCAACATCCACATTCTGTAGAAGCAAAGAAATATCTATACTATTTCTTCCAGCGTTTGCCCAGACTACGACTGTGATGACAACGCAAAATACAAATAAGCACAGAAAAAAAATACCTAGAAAACTTCAATTTATATGAATCTGAAATAATCTTTGAACTCTTGCTAAGGAAGTTACTTTTAAAGGAAACACTGAACTTCATCCCTAGGTGGACATTTATCATCATTTACCGTTGTTCTCTTGATACCAAGCTTATTTGATTTCATTTGAATATATTTTTTTCCCTTTTTATCTCATATGTAACTTCGAAAAATAAAATGTATATAAAACTTATCTAACATTCTTTCACTTATATGACACTTTTCGTAAGGGCCAATGTCTACGCAGTAACATATTTGCACCTTAGTAAAAAATATGTTGCTAACAAAATATGTGAGCAACATGTATGTTAGCCTATTGTATTAACATATGTTAGTAAAATACAAACAAATACACTAGGCTAACATACATGTTGCTAACATATTTTGTTAGCAACATATTTTTTTACTAAGGTGCAAATATGTTGTTGCGTAGACACAACCGGTGTAAGTAACATTAATTTCAATACTTAAGCTTATTTGAAAGTGATGAAGGCTTTTTTGGTTCAATTGGCATAGGTGTATTGTGCTTCTATATTTAATATAACAATATTTTTTTGAAAATTTTAGATCTATAATATATAACTAATGTATAGTGCAACAAATGAGATGGTGTAACTTCATAATAAATGCATGTTGTTATCTATACAAAAGCCAACTGCCCTATCCACTACAGAACAACTTAAGAGATTATCATGCTCAAATCCAGATGAAGAACTTCTTTCTCATATCCTCTTATGTATTGGCCAAGAATTTATTCTATGTACAAATCTAAGGGTATAAACATGCCTTGTGAATGGTGAACTTGGACAGGTCTGAAAGCAATTGTATACAATGATGGTGACAAACCACCTCAACTTTCTTATTTGTTGTTGTTCAATTTAGAAACTAGATAGGTCCACCTTGAGACCACAACCTCCCAAAAATATCCTCTTACCTCTAAGGAGTCATGGTGATCATCGTCAAATACCATTAAAAATGGTGTGGTGCATTAATGACACCCAAATCATAAGGTCTTACACTTCAGAGAGAAATAGTCAACATAGGCAACACTAACCGACAAGAGTTGACATTCACAACTATTTCAAGAGTTTGTGAACTTGCAAGACTTCACATTCACCTCCCCTTCAATTTTGAAAGATATGCAAGCCTAAAAAAGTTTGTATGTTGCTTGATAGAAAGAAGCAGAGGCACGCTTGATAACATTATCAAACACAAATTCAATGATCATGTCCAACCTACACCTTTCCACAAAAAATTTGGGAGATTGTAAAAATGAACCACCAAGCATTGGTTTCCTCTATTGCTTTATCATGAGGGCCACAAGATCTTCCACCCTAGGGCTTCCCATATCTACCATAAATCTTTATACACAGATTCAATTAATCATTAACTAAAGATACCATTTGCATGCCTTTATTAAAATTACCTTGTATTAAATATTTATTAGAGAAGGGTCTACCTAATACTTGAAATTGGTGAAGCTTAAAAATTATTGCGAGAGTGTTGACTAGAGAGCCCCAAGTCAAAAAAAAGTGTGATTGCCCCCTTCCTCACCCTATTATTTGTCTTCGTCACCTTCTCTTTGTCAATTTTGCCCCCTTCCTCACCCTCTCCCCTCCTCCCTTGATCCATATCTATCTATCTCTTCCTTTCACCCCTTGTCTTCTCATATGGTGGTCGCTACCAACCACTTGGGAGATATAAGGATGATGGGGAGTTATAAGGTGTAAAGTGGTCGATGGAGTCATAAGGATCCGAGCAGGAGATATAAGATTACGGGAGGCATAAGGAGATCTGACGCATAGACAACATATGAAAGGCATAAGGAGTATAGGAGGTATAAGGAGATGTGTTTCTACACTAATGGGCGATATAATGTGTGGAGAGATAAGGAGAGCCATTAAATATATGTTTTGGTTGTATTGTTAGTATGTTTATAAAAATCTCACCCTCTACAAATTAATAGATTTTTATTTAATAGTGTGATATATAGACGTAGAAAGAGGGAGGGATATAGGGATAGATAAAGATTAAGTGATATATATCCCAAAATGTGTGTCCAATAGAGAGAGAGAGAGAGAGAGAGAGAGAGAGAGAGAGAGAGAGAGAGAGAGAGAGAGTGTGNAGAGAGAGAGAGAGAGAGAGAGAGAGAGTATGTGGGGGAGGGAGGGGGCAGCGATAGGGATAAATAGAGGGAGAGGTTCAAGGAAGAGCAAGAGATAGTGTAAGGAGATAGAGACAGGTGTGGATGGCTTTCTTCTTTAAAATTTCATAGATTTGTTGTGCAACCATTAATAGCCCTTGATGCAAGAACCAGAGATGTGAGAGTTGATCGAGGGAAATACTATTATCCATTGGAAATTATATTTTACTTTTAATATATTTCCACAATCGAGAGTCTCCGTATTTTTAGTCGCTAACAACAGACATCTCCATATTTATGGCAGTGAGTGGATTTAAAACAAAATCCATTGTTTATATAGAAAATTAGCATATTGTAAATTTTTAAATCTTTATCATTACTTTCTAATTTTTTTATTTCTTCATTCTATTTGATTGAATTAACATTTCACTGTAACAATTAATATGTAAATATTTAAAAATTTATATTAAATATAAGATTATATTTAATTTAATAATATAATCCAATGTAATCTTTAACAATGAACATCTTCATAGCCTATAAGCCTTGAGCCAGCTTAGTAATGTCCAATCTATGCGGACTTAAAGGTATAAGAAAGGGGTCATGGAGAGATGGATGGATAGAGAGAGGGAGATGTGTCTAGATGGAGTGATAATGTGTGTGTCTATGTGTGTGAGGGGAGAGATAGGGTGTGTGTATGTGTGAGGGAGAGATAGGGATAGAAAGAGGGAGGGGTACAGAAGAAAGAGCAAGATATAGTGTAAGGATATAGAGAGAGGTGTGGAGATGGATATTAAGAGGAAGATGGACATGGAGAGGAGAGAGAGGGCGGAGAATACAAATGGAAGAAGTAAATATATATATATAAAAAAAAGAGAATGAGAGAGGGAGAAATATAAAGATAAAGATATAAGTAGAAAGTAATAGAGAGAGGTAGAAACGAGAGATATATAGGCATAGAGAGTGATAGATAGATGACAAGATAGAGATAGATATAGAGGGAGAGATGGGAGAATAAATATAGAGATGTAAATATTAAAAGGTATAGGAAGGGGGTGATGGAGAAAAAAAAATGGAGAGTTAGAGATAGATCAAGAGGTAAATATAGAAAGAGATCTAGGGAGATACAGAGTGAGACATAGAGAGGGAGATATAGAAAGGAAGAGTTATAAAGATATATATAGATGGTGAGATATATTGATACAAAGATAAGGAGATCTAGAGAGGATGAGAATGAGTGACAAACAAAGGGACACCTACTTAAATGACCTTTCCATAACTCTACGACGTTCCCATTGCACACTAAAGTGCGATTGCTAGTTTATATATGATAGTAGCATCTGTAGCGGCAAGGTTCAACAATTATTAATTTTTTTATTTTATTAAATTTTATATCTGAATTTGATTTTTTAATTGTTTTTACAGCATTCGATTTAAGATCGGGTTTTATTTATTTTTGTGTTTTAGATATTATCATTTGGGCGTGATACATGGTTAGAGGTATTAATGAGTAAGACCTGAAAATTTATAGAAGGATAATTTGGTACACATATTTCTATTCCAATGGGTAAACTTATTTATTTCCATGGCCTATAACAACCTATTTAAATGTTTAATAATAATAATAATAATAATACATGCTTATGATAGCATTATGCATGGTTTATTAAATCCCTATGCACTAGTGGGAAAGATCAAGAATTTTGAGGAATTTATTATAGGAAAGTGTGACATGACTGTACCCATAACTTCTAGTGATTTGATTGTAGTAAAGAACTTGAATATAGTGGGTAATGGGATGGGTTCCTTTACCAATAGGAGATAAGGACAAACTAAATAGAAAATTCATAAACAGGGAAGATGACTCCCTCCTCTCGAGGGAGTTTTGAAAGTCAACACCGATGGTTCTTCTTGGGGGAACTTGGACACGTAGGGATTGGTGACATTGGTAGGAGCATGGATAGTAATATGGTATTCATTTTATCCATTTATAAAGGACAATATTCTAATAATTTGATGATGACCCTAACTATTTTTCTTGTTGTTAAGAGAGGACGCTCTCTTTGTTAGAGGAGGATTATTTGTGACTCTAATTCTTAGATTGTACTTGACATGTTAAAAGATCGTCAGTTAGATGAAGTGTCTTAACAGTTAGCCTTGGTGGCTAAGAAAATCCTTAATCTTTGTTGCTCTCGGAACAAATAGGTTGATTGCTTGACTGAATGTCAAGATTTTGATTAAGCTAATCATGGATGATAGAAAATTTTAATGGTTCCTTGCAGCTATGTTCTCTTGGGAACTCCCTTTGTTGGTCTCATTTGAGGATTGTATTCAACCTTTGGTCTTTTGCTTTGTATTGTATAATTTCCCTAGAAACAAATTTTACTCATTTTTTTCAAAAAAAATGTATATAAAAATTAAAACAAAAGCAACACATTAAATAAAGCTTTGTCCTTACCAATATTTTAAATATTTGATTTGACATTTGCATTCACTTTTCTTAAAAGCACAATTAATTTAATTTTTGAATAATGAATTTTTTATAATCATTAAATAACTGAGCATTAAATTTGAAACATAATTTAATGAAAAAGTATATAAGAATCCCTAATAAATTATCAAATAAATTACACAATAATAATAGATCCATCATATTGGATCTAATTTGTTAAAAGTAAAATTATTAATAACTACTTCAAGATAACCCGTTGTCTATAATTATTTTGAAAGAAACTAAAAATAATTAATAATTTACAAACAAAATCGATAGCTACGTATAAACATATAGGCCTCGTTTGTTTCACGGAATTGGGAGTGACAGTTCCCGTTTTTGGGAGTGACACTTCTCGTTTTTGCAAATCCGCTGTTTGTTTCTCTAAATTGCAATTGCGGATTCGTCAAGCAAAACCGGGTTTAGACACCAAAATTAGTGGCATCATCTTCCCACTAAATAGGTGGAATTAGAAATCATACCCTGGTTTTGCGATAATAAGGTTTTGAGTCAAATTCCAATTCCCCAAGATGCAAAACCGGGATTTCAAAACCTGATTTTGTGATAATAAGGTTTTGACTCAATTCCAATTCCGCGAAACAAACGGGGCCATAACTATTTTGAGAGTAATGTCGGCTTGACTTTGATCAAAAGTTACATATTTATATGGAATATTACATCCTTTGCACTACAAGCATCTATTATCTTAAAAACGAAATAGAGGTGGACGATAGAGTCATGGAGAGGATTCTAAATCATTTCAGATACGCGGACCGAACATTTCAGAAAGTTACCATAGACTTGGCTCATTGTGATTTCTGGATTGTGCAAATATGTTCCGGTTTCAACAACAGAGGAGGATAATAATAGTAATCCTGATCTGGATAATGACGAAATGGAGGAGATTTTGAGAAGACTTCCTCTGCCATCATTGATGAGGGCAAAGACCATCTGTAAAATTTGGAATGCGACCCATTTCAATGTCACTAACAATGAAAAATGGTCTCTCATTTCTGTTACTCCCCAAGATTTGTTGGAAGAGATAGTCATGTTATCTCATGGA
>MU227225.1:1646190-1658690 GCA_018584345.1 Thuja plicata
ATACATACATATATACATATATATATATATATACATATATACACATATATACACATACACACACACACACACACACACACATATATATATATATATATATACATATATATATGTACACACACATATATATATCCCACCCACAAAGAAAGAAAGAAAGAAAATACTGCCATATCATAGGTTTATTTGTTCTCCAATCAGCTAGTCATGTACTCCCTGATTAAGTTGCAATCAAATGTGGCACAATATGCCTTTGACAACCCTATAGACTTTTCCAAGTTACAAGAGGTTTGCATTTACCATGACAAATTGGTGTTTCATGTAGTTAGGAACGTTTTGGGATTCAATTTTCTCAGTACAAATCATCGCTTCAGAGTAAATACAAATATTTGTGTGGGCTTCCTTGCTAGTATTCTGGTAGTAGGGGTTCATAAAGTCATGGCAGAGGAGCTATGCCATTGTATTTTCAATGATGATTATTTGGTGGGCTTGCATGGAGTGATCATTAACATCAATGGAGACCTAAACACTCTATTTTCTTGGGATTTTGCAATAGTTATGACTATAGGAGAACCGTTCCCAGGCTTTGGCTCATACATAAGAAGAAACATCTATGGTGGGCCTCCCAGACGTCTCTTCATCCTATGGGGGTAGGAGTGGGAAGATCATCAAATTAGAATTTTTATGATGAAAAGAGGCATTGCCTTCCTTTCAAAATTCCTTGGCATGGAGGATGGTTCAGACAAACCCTTTGGGGATGATCTAGATGAAGATCTCGGATGGGACTATCAATACAAATTTGAGGAAAAGTTAGATGGTGTGGGAAGAAAAGATTCCTCAGAAAATTAGGAGGATGTAGAGGATGAGGAAAATGATGAGGCAGATGAGAAGGAGGATATTGGTGATGAGGATGCAGAGGAGGATGCATAGGATGAAAATTGAGATGAGGATGAGGCAGGGGAGGAATAGGATTTAGACCATCAATATAATTATGATGACCATGATGTATCAGGCGAGGCTACCTTGGATGTCAACAATGAGGAGGGATCCTCTTCATCCTCGTAATTGGGCACAAAGCTAAGTGTCACTAAGATTTTTGTCATTTTAGCTTAGATTTTCATGTTTTAAAGTTTGTTTATGAGCTCTGTGGGGGCTTACTGTTAGACTGTTAAGTTTTAGTTGTTGGAGAATTTATCTACTCCATTTTGGTTTGGGCATATAGTCACCGATCGTCTTTGGATTATAGTTGAAAATTGTATGTAATATTTAATATTAATATATCTCTTTCAGCTTCAGCCTCTTATGCATAGAAAAAGAAAGAAAATAATGAAAATGTCTTTATAGTCTAGGATGATTTCTAGTTGTATTTAATTTATTTCAATTTTCAGATTTATTTTTATCTTTATTGATAATCAATCACAATACATTTACTTAGGATGATTATTTATTTAATTGACCTAAGATCATTTATATAAGATATACTTGACCCATTACATTTTTGGTGAACTTGACACTCCCCAAGATGACCTTATGCTAAATCCATATATATATATAAAGATTTAGATTTGATTTTCTTTATTTTTTTAGACAAAAGTGGACTAGCCACTATATATATATTAAAAAAGTGATTCGAAGGTTCAATTGGGAAAGAATCAGTAAGAAAACCCAGAATCATCACCTATTATAATTATGATTATAAATTTAAACTGTGAACACTAATCAATTACAAAATAGAGGGGAGATAGTCTCATAAACATCATAATATATCAAAAATCCCAAAATCACATTCTATTATAAGTCAAAATTCATTTCCCTAAATCACTACCCAGTCATGCCACCACTATTCTTCCATTATATCAAAATCTGCATGCTACAGAACACCTTGATTATTCCATGCATTACCCCAACTAGTTGGAGGTACTATATGAATTTTGGTGACCCAACCATCTAGAACATCAGCGTTCTGCACTTGCAAAACCCCTACATAATATATCCCGCATTTGGGTGTGATCCCAAATATGAAGGGAAGTTGAAATTTGGGACATTGGGTGGAAGAACATAGTTCCCTGAATTAGATATTTTTGCCAGCACTTGATTGAGAGTCCACAGTGAGACATTGGGAGATCCCAGGATGTTGAGCATAGCTGAGATTGTGTGTTTGATATTTTATTGTCGTTCCTTACTCAAAACCCTAGCCGCAACCTGTAGAGTGTTCTTCACAAAGCAAAATATCAACTTCTCTAATGTCTTCTTAATGTTATCATATGTTAGCATACATTCATGTTTCATAAGCAATTGATGATGAGAAAAAACCCACCTACTAGGGCACATCTAGACTACAAGTTGTATTTATGAATTCCTAATATTAACCGATTATCTCTGATAAATGGTGAGCGGATTACCTTGTGAGCAATTAACAACAGTAAATCTACGGACTGAAGCATGTCCATTGCATTTGAAAGGAATATTGAGATAGCTTGGGATGGAAATAGAACCTATTTTGATCTTGGGGCAAGAATCTGCTCTCCAATGACCCTGCGTATGGCTCTGCAAATAACCGGCGTGTGACAAATGAATATTTCATCGAGTTGAAAGTCATCCACCTGAGCTGGGAGATGTGTCTCTATTTCATCAGGAAGGAGAAAGATTCTGTAATTCCTTGGTAGCAATTCACCGTGCAGGAGGCCGCATGAATCACATCTTGGAAACTCAACTATAACTAACGCCATCAAACAAGCTGGGAGCAAATGTCACGCTGTGATGTTCACTTGGAGTCAAAAGCTACTCTGTTTTTCACACAACAAATTCAAATACCCTCATCTACGCAGTAACTTTGATAAGATATGTTTCAAATACATGATCACCAACATAATGCAAAATCTTGTTCCTATCCCTGCATTAATTCCTTTGTACCTTAAATTATTTGTTTTCATGCTCGCGAGATTTCAATGTAATATCAAAAGCCATTTTGGAGACACCGCGTGGCCAAAGGACACATGAGAGGCGTGTTTTCACTGTCAAATTGATTTTCTCTTGCATAAAGATATTTAATATTCATTAAGCCATGTGGCACGTTGAGAGCCCGTACACCCTTGCAAGTTGTCACACGTAGTGTGATTTGATATTGATCTTTATATACTCTGTTCCCTGCTGTAATTGCCATATGTAGCAATCATCACTGGAGGGCATTTGAAACGTCATTGTCCTATTCTGTTAACTCCCATATTTGACACCAATATGGGATCATCCTATCTCCTTATTTGAATACATGTCATATGAAACCAGCCTTTTTAGTTCAAAGTTGTGAGTGATGAAATCCCGTGGGTTTGTATCTTCGAGCATGAGTCTGTCACATCCCAGATTGGAGAGGTAATCAGCCATGACGTTACCTTCTCGTAGGGTGTGATAAATGGAAAGGTCTGAAAATGTGTCTAAAAGTATCCATATTTGATGGAGAATATACCTCAATTTCTAATTATGGATATCCCATTTAATACATGCATTGATGATGACCATAGAATCTCCTTTGACCTGTACGTTATCGTATCCCCCTTTTTTTGCGAATACAAGAGCAGAGAATAGGGCATGAGCTTTTACTATATTATTAGTTCCTCCTAGTATTAGGGATGTCTTTATTGCCAATACTTCTCCATTATGGTCTCTTATGGATACGCCGATCCTGGAATGTCTGAGATTGCCTCTTAATGCACCATCGAAGTTGATTTTAACAGATTTAGGCTTGGGAGGCAGCCAATGTATGGAATCCTGACATTGTGCTTGTCTGATCTGACCATGTTTCCCCCTAGCCTATAGGCACAAGTATACCCTTCCATTCCTGAATGATGGAGCTATCCCAACTTGTTAGTACTGGATTGCATTTAACTCTGTTATGGCTTGCATTCAGTACTTCAGATATGGATTTTTCCAAATTAATCAAAATTGAATCTATTGGGGAAGGGTTCTGATGGAAGATCCTCTTGTTTCTTTCCCACCATAGAGCCCAAACAACTAAAGCTGGTATACACTTCCACAAGCTAGAGAAAAGGGACTGTGAATAAAGTTTTGGCCATGCTTGAAATAGGTCCCATAATGTATTGGGGAGTGGGGTGAAGTAATTTAGTTTGCTAAGAACATACATCCAATATTTTTGTGCAAAAGGACACTTTAGGAAGAGATGATCCACATCTTCATACTCAAGATCGTAAAGTGAGCATTTGAATGGTTGCGAAATTTTGAATTTAGTTAGTCGAGCGCTAGTAAGAGCTCTCTTGCTTAAAGCTATCCAAGCAAAGCATCTAGCCTTTGGGAGTATTACCTGATTCTAGCTGAAATAAAATGCACAACAACGAACTTTGTTTGATTTTTGTTGTTGGATAATCTTATAACCATCTTTAATGTTGAATGATCCTTCTTTAGCTGGAGCCCACAATAATCTATCCTCTTTTCTTGTCAGGAAGACCACTTTATCTTGAAGGATAAGTGTTAACCTAGCTCTTTTTGGTGGTGGAATAGGTAGCTCATTCAGATCTTTCCAAATTACTTTGTTGGAGAAAAGGCATACTACAGAGATGTAATCAACCAAATATAAACCCCAATATGACCCTGCAGCTTCCACCATGACACCCTGATTTTCTTGACTATATACCTTTTAAATTATATTTAAATAGGATTTGTATCTAATCTTGACAATATTTTATTGCTTTAATTGTATTAGGGCTTAGGATATTATTATTATTTTATGATTTATGCACTTACAATGTTATATTTTTATCATGGATTTTTCTCCCTTCTTTACCATGCTAACCACTTATATCACTATGATTTACATGATGACACATCCTTTGTGTATTATGAAATTCACTTAGCTTCTATTTTATGCCTATACGCATTTGATATATCTATAGATATTCATTCATGTTATTTTGTTATGCCTGGTATATATCTAGTGATAGCTATGGTCCATGTATCTCTTAATATAGTCTTCCTTAAGGATATTAGTGACATCCCTATATTTGATAAATTAATAAATTAAGTTGCATGTTAAATTTATTAGAAAGATTTGGATGTGTATTACTAATCTATTTCACTCCATTCAAACAATTTATTTAAGTTGATTTATACTTAATTATTTCATTTAATAACATGAATTTACCTCCAAAAAATTCCCACACACAAAGAAAGAAAGAAATAAAATAAATAAATTTTCTTTATAGTCTATTAACTAGCTATCTATAGATTATAGATTATATAATTTATATAGAGAAAGATGAGAGATATCAAGGCTTTAGTTTTTACATGTGAAACTTTTTTTAAAAGTAAATTAAAGGCTCGATATCTCTAGGCTTTCTCTATATAAATTATATAATATATAATTTATATATAGCTAGTAGCATTGGGAGGTTCGAGTCCCAAGAATTAAATTATATAATTTATTTATTTATTTATTTTAAGCCAAAGTGGACAAGCCACCATAATTATATTATATAAACTGATTCAAGGACTCATCCGTGGAAGAATCAGGAAGAAACCCCGGAGTCATTGCCATATACAAGTACAAAAATGAAGCCCAAAGGCTTTGATTTCCAGCTAGAGAATCATATAAATTCCTAAAAGCTAAGGATTGGTCAAATTTATTTTCCACATGAAAAATCAGAAAACCCCTAAGAAGAACAACATTCAGCTTAGATACAAAGCAGGGGAATCGAATACAAGGGATACTTCACAAAAAAACCGATACCCCTGCAAGTCCAACCTGATTATATAATTTATTGTATAATATAATTTTATTATATAAAAATTATAAGATAATTTTCTTAAATTTTAGTATGTATTTTATTTTATATAATATAAATTCTTGAATTCGACACACACACACGCACACACACACACACACACACACACAAACACACACACACACACACACACACACACACACAAACACACACACACACACACACACACACACACATCATAATCCATAATGGATCATAAGTTGTCATTAGTATATAAGCAGACATTTTTGGTCGGTCGGTCATAATCACCGAGCAACAACACTCACCAAGCTCAGTGATCACCAAAATGTTTTGAACACCAAGCAGTAGCACAATCCACTAAGCAGTATATCAACCAAGCAACATCACTGAGCACCAGTCTAGGAAGCCATCATAGAGCACCAATCTACACCGAGAGACAACATTTCACTGAGAAAAGAGGTTCTCACCTACACGTTAGCTAAGTCACTTTAATCTTTAAAAAAAAAACTTTTTTCTTAGTTGGATAACTATTTTTTGTGGATCAAGAAAAGTGTTAATTGTGGATGTAATTTTTTAACTGATTGTATTCATGAAAACTAGGAGATCAAGGTCAAGTTGTAAACCTTTGATCTTATAGTTTTTCAAGAAAAGTGTGAAACCCAATTAGGTCAAACCTTTTGTATATAGATGTAATAATCAATCAAGAATAAGATGATTGAAGCCACCAAGGATATCTATGGATCAGACAAAGAGTTTCATACACAAGGACCGATAAAGGAGAATTTAGTTTATAAAGATCTAAAAACAAGGCTACCGAGTAGAACAAAGGTATTATCCATCACAATAAGGTGATATATTTTGTGTACTTAATGCATCTATAATTAGCAATTTGAGATTGTAGAAATTAGGTCATATATTTTGTTACTCGCTAAAAATTGTAGCAAATAGAAAAATCCTTTCACAAGGTGGACTTAATAGTCTTTTTTGTAAATCTCTTAGCAGAGTGCACACATACATTGTGTTGCTACAATCTCTTAACCGAGTAGACTTAACAAGTATGACATGTTACTCCTAATAGAGTAAGATCATCAGAAGTGATCACAACTTGTAGCCCTAATAGGAACCTTCCATCCTGCAGATAGTGAATCTTTGTGGGGTTTATCCCCACTACAATTTTCACCTTATAACAAGGGTTTCTACGTGATCAAAAACTTGTGTCATGTGTAAATGAGTTTCATGAATGTTTCAATGTTTCTTTACATACATTTATGCTATAATATTGCATGCATGAAGTAGAAAATCTACATTGGTCATTTATGCAAGTAATGAATACTAAGTTTTAATTTATAAAACTTTTTAGGGGTATTGATTCACCCCTCCCCTCTCAGTACACACCCTTCAATTATTCCAACAATTGGTATCAGGGCTAGTTCTCTTATTTGGAAAAGTTTAATCACTTGAGAGAAAAGATCTTACATGGAAAGGTATAATCTTGATAAAAATATTGAGAATCAGAGGTTTCAAATATAGATTTTCTTTGAGAAATACAAAGAGGCAAGAAACAAACTGAAATAGTTATTGGCTAAAAGAAAAGTTATGTCATCTCACTACAAAAAAACTAACTATCATGAAGAAGAGATACCTAACCTATTTGATTCATCTGGATCTAGATCTAGTAGTATATTTGACACATTTGAAGGAACCATTGGAGATCTAAATAAAATCAATCAACATCTGACTAAACAAGTGAAAGTACTACAGATCAGTCAATAGACACAAATGGTAAGAATGATTGATGCTATGAATAATGTAAGATAAGTTGAACAAGAAAGAACTTTGGCTAATGATGACAGAAGAAAAATTATTGAAAAGTTACCAGAGAAAGAATCTGAGATACAAAGACTTACTAAACATCACCTTGATATCACCAATCGAATAGATCTTACGAGTCATGAGGCCAACCGAGTGAACATGGAACTTGCTAGAAAAATGGAAGTTATTGGTGAACTAAAAGAAGAAAATGAGAAACTGAAGCATGAAGTGAAGATTCAACAAAAACATAATGATATTATTAAAAAGGTTGAAGATAGTACAAAAATAATGGATGAATTTCTAAATGGACAAAGAAGACTCAACAAAAATACTGGTTTAGGGTATACCAAGCATGGAGAATCATCAAACCGAGCTGATCAAAGGAATGTTTACAAAAATCCAAGACCAAAGAAGTGTTCATGTAATCACTGTGGAAAACTAGGCCACACATAAAATGTTTGCAAGAGAAAAGCAAAAGGTATTCATAAAACTACTTCTACATTCATAGGTAATTGTTATAACTATAAAAAGCATGGACATAAAGCACATGAATGAAGATCTAAGATGAAAAAACCAAAGAAGAAATATTAAATTGAAAAACATTGTCCTACTTGCAACATGCATCGCCACACATTTAATGAATACAAGAAAAAAGATAAATAAAGTTTGAAAACCTAAAGAACAAGAAAATGTATATCAACTGAGAAGAGTTGGTAATGCATAGTTTGGGATTACTACACTTGGGTAAATTGCACAACATGTGGTAGACATGGACATATAGCTACTAACTGTATGAGGAAATGGATAAAAAGACCTAGAAACTGGACTAACCCTAGAATGACATGCTTACACTATCATAAGGTCGGTCACTTAAGTAAGGACTGTAGAGTCTGAGTGACAGATTAAAGCACTTTTACAAATGGAAATAGTATTGAAGACATCATGAGAATGAGAAATCAAATGTGGAGGAGAGATTCAAATAATGATAATGCTAGACCAAGAACTACAGTTGGTGACACCTCATCCAATGGATTAGGTGATTCCACCAACCCCACCTAAGCAATATAATTAAGTATGGAAATGAACTCTACGAAGCTAGATTTTAAATCAGTTTCTATATAATTTGAGAATATGCCAAATTAGCATGAATGAAGATGCACTATGGTATTGCATGTTATGTTTTGTGAATCTAGTCCGGTCAGTCAATATGAACCAAGCATAAATAGCACATCGGTGAACATGTGAAAGACAATTGAGTTGACACTATGTACCAAGCATTGTATACTCATCGAGCTGTAGTCTTTAGTGTGTTGACTGAGCATCTCTATTTTGTTGAACGAGTGGTAGGTGAAGCATTTAATGCATCACTTAGGGTATTTTATATAAAAATAGCAACATGAAGTCATTAGTTCACCCAATGTTAAAAAGAAAATTGTAGAGCGAAGAAGAGCGATTTAGAGAGACTATATTGCAGAGCAATTCTTAGCACTTTCAAAGCTACTCCAACAGATTTCAAGCATTCACAACAACCATCCAGTGAGTATCTAGACTCAATGAGTTAATAGGTTATTTGCGAAGAAGCCCTAAATTAATGCACAATGGGAACCACTTCATGAAACTTGAAGATCAAGATGGCAAAGGACAAGGAGGTTATTTTAATAAAGAACTAGACCTGTGAGGAACATAACTACAAGTTTTGCCTTGAAGTTGCTTCTCAACTCGATGACAAAGGATCATTTTGGAGTATTGCACCTAGGGTTTTATTGGTTGAAGATATCTATTCATACATTCACTGCAAAGTTGCAGAGATTGGAGATTTTGAGCTTGAGGAAGCTTTTCAAAAGCTATGCAAGGATGGTAACCTAAGGGACTAGTACAAGCACATTGAAGTGAAATATTTAACCAATTCCCTTCTTTTCCCAAAAGATTTCAAAATGGAATGGATTCACATTATGCTCTTCCGAGTGCATGACAGAAAGATGTGGTTAGATGAACCCAAGATAATCACAATGGATGTGATTCACACAGTGACTAGATACCCTATAACCGAGAAAGAAAAATCCCTAAGACACTTTGGACACGCTGAGATTGAAAATTTAATGTGAGCCGAGTGGGATGGCAGAGGTCTAAAAATCAATTCAATCACCGAACCTAAAATGAAATTTGGTATGTATCTGATTGGACATAAAATATTTCAAGATAGCAGATTGAACAACATTTCTTGTGGAGCATTTGAAAATGCATACAAAATAGTGAAGAAGGGACTACAACTTGATCTAGCTGAGATGCTACTGAAACAACTTAAAGAGAACATGAGAACAATTAGATCAGCCTGATCTGATACATGTAAGTTCAGTTCCCTACTGATGTGCACATTCTTTTACTTACAAAATTTATTTCCTTCCATCGGTAATGTCACTTGGGACACCAAGCGACCCATCACAGCACAGATTAGTGATTGAATTAAATCACTAGGAGATAATTTCACAACTCTATTGGATGCCTACTTTACACCATTCAAGAATAGGATCTAGAAGAGGATGACAATCTATGCCCAATTACTTGAACAATACAAGGATGAGATATGTTTTGTAGTTGACACCAACACAACACTCATCAAACCTGTAGACCCAAGAACAACATGGTTACTACCATTAGACTATGAAATTGACATAAGTCTGGCTACAAGAGCTATTAAAGCCCTACTAAAAAAACTAGTTGACAAATATTTAAGCAGATTTGGCACATATGAGGAATCCAAGTCAAGAATTAAGATTGGTTTAGAAGTCAAGAAAATAGGAAGGAAGAAAACATGAATGTTGAAATCACTTCAAAAGAAACTTTAGGTAACTGATGAAGTGTTGGAACAATCAGTAAACATCACCAAGGAACATACACCCATTAGTAAAATTAAAGAGTTAAGTGATTCAGAATCTATAGAATTAGATGCAGAGCCACCACATGCCAATAAATCAAAAGATACTGAAGTAACAACTGCATCTAGAACAAGGAGAAACAAATAAAGGTAGACTCACCACCCTTAAAGAAAGGAAATATAAGAACATATCAAAAAATAAATCCTAAATCCTCAACCGAGCAACTAGCGCCAAGATGAAAAAATAAATATGTAAGAGGAAAAGAAGACAAGGATGATACTGGAGAAGATGAAAGAGAACAAAAGAAAATCTGAGAAGAAAAGGAAAATATACCATAGACAGTTGATGAAGTTGCAGAGTCAATCGTCAACAAAGGTAGTCTAGTACATCATAAGATTAGACAATGGGTAACTCTATCTATCGATGATCAGGACAAAATAGAAGAGGCCATCATTAAGATTGATGGCTTCTTACAAATATGTACCTATACAATTTGGCAATCATATTCCACAAGAGCTAAATGACAAGATATCAGCTAGATGGACATATGCATTGTACATGGAGAATTAGATGAGAGAGAGATATCCCTAGTTCTATTCATGCCCAATTCTATAGTTGCATAAATTGACTTCACAATGAAGGAGCACGCCAAGAAATTTTTTGCAAATTCTAGAGGATACAAGGTATTGCAGAATAAGTTAGAAGATATTGACATAGAGAGAAATCAGATTTGGACTCAAATATTTAATCCACCTGAGTATGTATTGGATCTAAGTGAGACTGTTCACACTGAGGAGAAGGAGGCCTCACCGAGCCTCGAACATATATTCATCAACGACACTGGGGATGTCAATCCTATTGAATTAACCACATAAGAAAGTAAAGTCATGGATGATATTCCTGATATATTAAAATGATTAGGGGAAACACCAATCATAAATATACAAGATATCACTCATGGTGATCATGATGATGATGCCAAGGCTGATCAAGATATCACTATTGCCACCAAGCCAACAAATGAACATGAAACTACTGATGTTGCACAAGCACTTGTACCAGGTAATATGCCTTACATGATGCAAGCAATCAATATAATGAATGAATCACATCAGACACCACCTAACCCTAAAGAAAACATACCAATGGATAAAGGTGATGAACAAAGGGAGAAGATAGATACAAGTGGAGAGTACAAACTGAGTGATGCATCTGCTGAGAACACTGGAGAGGCAAACAAGGCTACAAGTCAAGAAAAATTTGAACTAGAGACATCTAAAATTGTCCAACATGTACAAACTGAGAACCCTAGCCAAGGTACTACACCTCCCAAGAAATCAATGACAGAAACAGATAAAGAAAAGGCTCTTGCTATAGTACCTCATTCTCCTACTTCAAGAACCATTCAAAAGAAGAACAAGAAGAAGAAAGGAAGTAAAGCCCCTATCACACTCGATGAGATCATAGACATACCTGAATGTGATCGAAAAACACTTGATCCTGAGCCCCTAACAAGATATTGGGAGCTATATAAATGAAAATCACTAAAGGACAAGATCATAAAGGAACACAAAAATTCACAAGTCTTGGAAACAACAAAGAAGATTATTTTGCAAGTAGTGCCTGACACCAAGATTGATCAAACTACACCCATTATTGATCAACTTATAGTTCTGATAGAGGAAATTACAACACATAATGTAGATGCTGAGAAGGTCATGGAGGAACAAGCAGAAAATAAGTATCAATACAAAGTCACCGAGAAAATCAGCCAAGAAGTGACAGAGAATAAGGTGAAACTTCTTGAACTAGTAGCTACATTAGAACCTATTATTTCAGAAGTAGTTACCTTAGTTCAAAAGTTGTGCACTCTAGAGCATTTCACTACAGAGCATAGTGAACAGATAGCTAAGATAGATCAAAATCTAAAAGCTAGTGGACTAAGTCTATCAACTGAGTGAAATACATCCGAACTGCATTATGAAAAAATTGTTGAATCTAAACGGTTAAGACTTGAAATACAAAAGGCATAAAGAAAAATGAGAGATGAAGTAACCAAGCT
>MU227225.1:1664635-1704152 GCA_018584345.1 Thuja plicata
TCAGTCCCTCTAAAACTTTTTCCGTGGTTAGCCAATTAATCCTTAATCATTAGTTTGTAATTTCTTATCTAATTGTTCATCTTTCTTTATGTATATGCAATCATATCATAAGTTCTTTGATATGTAACCATAATAGAAACATTCATGAAAATAGATAACACATAACAAAAGATATGATATCGCAGAAAACTCCTGTTAGAAAGTAAAAACTGCGGTGGGGATTGTTACCCACAAGACTTCACTATCTGCAAATAAGAAGGGGTTGATTAAGGCTTACAATTGGTCACTTCTGATGACCTACCCTGTTAGGAGTATTACAGTGGAGACCTGTTAAGATCTACTTCGTTTGAAGCTTTAGCAACACTGTTAAGTGTGCACTCTGTTAAGAGATTTATAAAGAACGGTTAAGTCCACCTTATACAAAAGGATTTTAGATGTGATGCACTTGTTAGAATGCAACTACATAAGTCTTTGATCTGATGATGTATGCAATCTCTAATTGCTGATAACAGAGCATATAAGGCTTCATATATATTAAGTAATCATTCTTCCATGATTGAATAATACCTTTATCTGCTTGTCGGTAGCCTCTATGTGATCTTGACAACTAATGTGATATGTTTCTGAACTTTGCATGGATTTTTCCTTGTGCTACTTAGATGCTCTTCGTGGCCATCAAACACTATTAATCATATATTTCAGAATTGAATTGAACATCTATTTATACTAGTTTTTGGCTCAATTCTTGATTCACACTTCGCAAGTTAACTCTAGATCCAAGGTTTACAACTTGACCTTGATCTTTAGATAGATATGTTTCAGATCCATTAGGATGCTTTAAAACATTTACATTAAGCTTGCTTGACCCTTAAGTTATCATTTAAAAAAAATTAAAACTCTATAAATAGAAATACATTGATTTATCTGACGTGTAAAACTCAGATCCACTATTTGCGGGTTTTCTAACTGACTTTCGGTTCTAACGGTCGGTATTATTTGTTGTCAATGTTCCTTTCTTGAACTGGTCATTGGGTATGCCTTTTCTATTCCCGTCAGTTTTGTTCTCAAAACTATGTCATCGGTGATGTTCTCAATGTTATGATATTGACCCGTCGGTGATGTCCTGTTCACTTCATCTATGCAACACTTTTTAGTGTTCGCCGGTCAATTCCATACTTATCATTTTCTCGTGACCTTTGTGTTCTTTCGGGTATGTTGTTTTCCAGTAATGCTTGTACCGATGATCTCTGTCGATGTTTTTCACTAAGTGTACTAATGGAAAAATTAATGTCATCAATCTCCCCCTTTGACATTAGTATCAAAAACATGATATGTGCAACATACTGAGTGTATTAGTATGTACACTTGTGCATACTCTATTCTTAGTTATTTAAATGACTCCCCCTATGTATATGCAGGTAGGTGTAAGTATATATACATATCCTTATGTACTTTTCTTTTTGATATATATATGTACATACAATATACATTTCCTCTCCTTTTTTGATTCTAAAGGCAAAGGTACTTAAAGTTTCTCATAAAGATTAGAATGTGAGGACTTGATCTCCTCCATCATATTTTCCCATTTTTCTTTTAGCATTTCTAGAGCCATGTGCTCCAGTGAAATCCGTAGATGTATATCATAGATGTTGTCTACTATAGACATCTCGGGGGTTGCAATAAGATTTCTTGCATCTAAAATATGCTGCTATAAAATAGTAAGATTAGGCAGAATATGTGCTTGTAGTTCAATTATCTCACCTCTTAGTTGTGTTTCAGCATCCCATATTTCTTGCCTTAGCCTGTTAGCCTCTATGACCTTGTCATGATGTGCCTTTATACTGTCTACATGTGAGGTTAGGCTTTGTGCATTAGTTGTGACATTGGAGTCTATCTCTACTAGCTTGTCACTATTTTCTTTTGTATAATTTTCAAGCGTGCACATCTTTTGAACTAGGCTGATTGCTTCAACAATCATTGGCTCTAATTGATCAGTTAGTTTAGAGAGCTTTACCTTGTTCAATGCCACTTCTTGGATGATTTTATCAATTAATTTGTATTCATACTTCTTTTCTGCTTGTTCTTCTATAGCTTGTTCTGCATCTATATTTTGCTCTGTGATGGCGTTGGTAAGAACAACAATTTGTTCCTTAATTGTAGTGTTTGCTTCAAGTTTTAGCTTAGGAACAAGTTGTTGGAGAATATCTCTTGCCTTTTCAAGTGCCTTTGATTCTCTATGTTCTTGTATCAGTTTCTTTTGAATGGATTTTCTTTGACATAGCACTCCAAACTCTTGAAGTTTATCACTGTCCAAAGTGGTAATATCCCAGTTTAGAACTTCTATCTCTTCATCCAATGTAATAGCCAATATGTCTTTCTTTACTATCATCTGTACTATCATCTATAGAGCATGAGATTGGGTTGATTTTGTAGGTGAGGGTCGAGAAGATGTGGCGTTCTTTTGAATTTGTTCTGAGGTCACCTGCAGGTTTGTTGAAGATGTCTCCTCATTTACCTTGGGTGTATCAATAGATGTATGTTCCTTAAGTTTTATGCCTTCATCTTGTTTGACATTTTCACTTTTTTCCTTTTCTTCACCCTTTCTCAGTGTGTCTTCTGTTTTATTATCAGGTTCTTTGTCTTGTTCTTTTGACACTTCTTGCTAATTATCAGTTGCATCTTTTATTTCTGTATCTGTTACCTTTTGAGGGTTGGAGACAACTCTGTTTTCATTTGTATCCATCTGCTCGGGTACATTATCAACTTTCTCAGATGATTTGTCCTGATTTGACTGAATATCAATAGCATCTACTAAAATAGTCATGTTGGTAGGTGTATTAACTGTTGCAGTGTCTGTAGCTGTATTTTGTCCGTCGTTGTTTCCCTTTGCAGCATTTATGTCTTCAACTTTTTGAATTTCTTCTGTAGGGTCTTGTCCTATGGTGTCATTGACAATGTTGTCCAGTCAAGATTCATCATTTATATCCTCAGTTAAGTTACCTTTTATAGAAAATTCTTCTTTGGTAACTTCTTCATCTTCTAAATTGATATATATTTGACTTGCTAGTATTTGATCATCTTCACCATCTTTTGGCCAATCTTCATCTATAATGTCAGTCTATTTTTGGCATGTTATTTGTACTTCTTCACTGTCTAACTCAAATGTTGAGTTATCTCTCTGATTGACGGTTTCTTTCTCATAACTGCTCTTCTCATCAGGGTTGAGTATCTTACTCCATGTATTATGCATTTCTTGTTCTAGCTCTAGAAGCTTCTCTTCAAGAAATTTATAAGCTCTTAACTTGGGTGAGAAAATTTTCTCACATTTCTCCATGATTTCATTGATTTCTTCTATTTTTGATTTAGGAGGTAAAAGAGAAACCAATACTTGTTCTCTTATCCTTTTCTCTCCATGAAGTGTAAAAGTGAATCTAGAAGATATTCTATTTAATAGTTCCTATGGTACATCACATGTAGTGAATTGCAGTGGGATATAATAATGTTTGCACATCTTAGCAATAAGTGCATCTTTGATTTTATTCTATTGTACAAAATCCCATCTTAACCATTTCCTAATCTTAGGATGTCCAATAGATGTAGCCTTAGAAATATACTTACATAGTCCATCAATGTCTTCAGTGGGTGATGTATCCTTTGTTGTTTCCATTGCTTTTGCAGCATCAGGTTCATTCATTGCTGATTCTTCTAAATCCTCATATGTCTCAATAAATTTCCTCCTTTTGGTAGGTGCCCTAGCTGGTTTTTTTTCCATTGCAATGTCAGGTTTCCTTTTATACACCTTTCCTTTTATCATTTGAGAAGGAATTGCATCCTATGCTATTTGACTTCTTGTTCTTGACTTCTTAGGTGGCGAAGGAAGTGGTGAATCAGACTCTTCTTCCTCTGATTCATTTTGCTCTGTTGTATCACTGATGGTTATCTTGTCCTTGGTGATTTCCTCCTTGCCTTATTTTTCCTCTTCACCTTCTCTTTCTTCTTCTTCGTCTGAAGATATATTCAAGTTCTTTTACAAATTCTTCACCATTCTTTTTTACTATTTTACAGCCTTCTTGACATCAAGATTTGTTTTAATCTTTTTTTTGGCCTCTTCATAGGTACCAAATCTTAGTAGCTTGTTGTCTACTAGCTCATTTAATAGTGCCTTAATGCACTCATTGGCTAATCCTGTTTTGATTTCATAGTCCAATTTTGAAAGCCATGATTTTCTTGGTACTACTGCTTGTATGTATGTGAAATCAGTATCTACCATGAAACATATGTCTTCTTGATGTTCTTCTATCAAACTTTTAGGAATTCTAGTTCTTGCTTGCAACATTTCCTTTATGGTTTTTAAATAATCTTGCATAACATTATCAAAGTCTATTCCTAGTGATTCTATGAATTCACCTATCTGAATTGTTATGGGTCTACTTGTGTCACATACAAATTTTCCTATGGAAGGAAAGTATTCTTCAAAATAAAAGAATATGCACATTATGAGGGAACCAAGCTTACAAGTGTTTGTCCTTGAAGATCTTATTCTGCACATGTTCTCTTCCATTTGATATAACATGATCTCTACAAGATCCATCTTCTTCCCCTATTTGATAATCTTGTATGTTGTGCTCATAGCGGTACTAGATATACTATTCATTCGGCTTGCTTGGAAAATCTTATATCCAACAACACATGCTCCAAACTTCAGCTCTACGTCGGTAATGGTGTTGACCTTTAGTGCTCTTTTATCTGACTTAGCACCAGTCATTTTTTCCACTTCTGCTAGAGATGGGTGCTTGTGAGCCTGTGGCTTTTCGGTTGTAGGATAACCTATGATGGCATGAATAACATCCTTTGTTATTTCCTTTGGCTTATTTAGCCATAGAGTCTTGTTATGAACTTTGCTAAGAACAATCTTTATCCATTCTGTTTTGAAGACATTGGAAAAATGTAGTGCATTTGTGAGTCCCTTTACATCTAAGTGTTTGTGCTCATCTTTGATTTTTCCAACATCATCACATAATTCCCTATAGGCATTATCTAGGTCTAGATCTCCTATTTCTGAGATCCTACAGTGAATATAGGACCTTACGTCTTCTACCAGTAAAACCCTAGGTGGGATTTGGGAGAATGCTACAGAATCGTCAGGTTGTGAAGCTATTTCAGGATGTAACTTGTATTTAGGTTCAGCACATGTTCCTCTACTGACAAGCTTCAAGGATTTTTTCTTATCCACTTTGATTTTCTCAACTCTTGAAGTCAATGCCATTTTGGTTTCAGAAAATTTAGGGCTTTTTGCAAATAAAAAAATGTGATTGGTGAGTGGTATTACTTACAAATTTTCTTTGATTGCCTGTGAATGTGAATGCTTCCTGTTACAATGATTTCTTCTGGGTTAATTTCCAAATTTCTCTTAAATCGCTCTTGTTTACTATGCTCTGCTTGAAAATTGCAAGTGCAAAAATGAGTTCACTCATCAAGCTTTTATACCTTTTTGATGCCTAAGTTGTCATTAATGCTCACCAACTTCATTGGTTTACGAAGACTAATTTTTTTAGTAGAGACATTCACAACACCTTTGGTCTCTCTACAAAGTGTCAGGGTTGCTAGCAATTTTTGGAGACTTCATCGATGATTGTTGGTGAGGTTGCGAAGACAGCTGTTGTAGATTCAACTTTCACCGATCTCCATCAATTTACACTTTTATTGTGTAATGACTGATACATTCTAGTAAGTAGTGCTAACTTTTGTGTGTGTTCACCGATGCAATTTGTGCCTGTTAACCGATGGTAGCTTTTCAATAGTTTTAGCAAATAGCAATGTATTGCATCTTTATTTATGCTAATATTACAATATGAACTATATGTAATGGAACTGATGTTTGATGAATCTTTTTATGATGTAGTTCCATACTTACTTGTGCAATCTAGTTAGATGTAGTGATGTCACTGGATCTATTAAATGAAGTGTCACCATTTGTATTGCTTGTTTCAGCACCTTCAGTGTTTGTGGCTTTTACCCACATCTTGTTTCTCATTCTCTTGATGTCATTAATGGTATTTCCATTGGGATGTGTGCTTGTGTCTGTCAGTCATTCTTTACAATATTTTTATCACATTTCCAACCTTATGACAATGCAAGCATGCCATACCTGGATTGGTCCAACCTCCTGACCTTCTGGTCCACTTTCTCATACAGTTGGCAGCAATATGACCATACCTTCCACATGTTGTGCAATTTACCCATGTGTTATAGTCCCAAACATATGAGATACTTACTCTTGTTGTTTTGTAGCTTTTATTAGTTTCCTTTGGTGTCCATGCCTTGTTGTTCTTTTTCTAGCATTCCTTATGTGTATGCCCATTTATTTTGCATGTAGGACAATATTTGTCCATATAGGTTTTTCTCTTTGGATTTGTCACTTTGGATCTACACTCATGTGCCTTGTGTCCTTTCTTTTGACATTTATAACAATTACCAATAAACGTAGATTGTGCTTGAGAAATACCTTTCATTTTGTTTCTCCAGGTGTTTGAGGTGTGGCCTAGTTTTCCATAGTGATTGCATGACAATTTCTTGGATCTTGGGTTTGTGAAAACATTCCTTTGATTTGGTTCATTATAAGATTCACCATTCTCTTTGTACCCTAATCAGGTGTAGTTATTGACTCTCCTTTGTCCATCAAGAAAATCATCCATCCTTTTGTTGCTATCCTCATCCTTTTTATTTAATTCATTGTGTTGATTCTGGACTTTGATTTCATGCTTCAATTTTTCATTCTCTTCTCTTAGCTCACCTATGATCTATATTTAATCTATTTTCTTCTTGACTCATAAGAATAATCTGGTTTGTAACCTCATGGTGATGCTCAGTGAGTCTTAGAATCTCTGATTCTTTCTCTTGTAGTTTCTTTGTAATTTTCCTCCTATCATCAATGGCTAGAGTTCTTTCATTTTCAGATTTTCTTGCATCATTCATGACATCAATCATTTTCACCATTTGAGTCTCTTGACCAATTTGTAGGATCTTGATTTGATCTGTCAGATGTAGATTGATCTCTTGTATACTTGTAATTTCTTCAACTGATGCGTCTGAAGCTTTGCTCATTGATGACTCTGTTGTTTTAAAGTAATCTAGTATTTCCAATTCTTTGCAGTATTTCTCATTCAGCCTGGTTGCCATAATCTTTCTTTCATCAAGAAATTTTCTCAGTTTTATTTTTGCCTCCTTATATTGCTCATAGTTTATTTGCATCTGTAACTACTCATTCTCAATAGTCATGTCCAGTCTGAACTTGTCCATTGCTCCAATCTTTTCTCTCAAGTCTTTAAGCTTTTCAAAAGAGAGACTTAGCTCTGATACCAATTGTTGGGATTATATTGGAATGATGTATTGAGAGGGGAGGGGTGAATTAGTACCTCTAAAACTTTTTATGTGGTTAGCCAATTAACCCTTAATCATCAATTTGTAATTTCTTATCTAATTTTTCATCTTTCTTTATGTATATGCAATCATATCATAAGTTCTTTAATATGTAACTATAATAGAAACATTCATGAAAATAGATAACACATAACACAAGATATGATATGCAGAAAACTCCTGTTAGGAAGTAAAAACTGCGGTGGGGATTGTTACCCACAAGACTTCACTATCTGCAGATAAGAAAGGGCTAGTTAAGACTTATAATTGGTCACTTCTGATGACCTACCCTATTAGGAGTATTACAGTGGATACCTGTTAAGATCTACTTCATTTGAAGCTTTAGCAACACTATTAAGTGTGGACTCTGTTAAGAGATTTGTAAAGAATGGTTAAGTCCACCTTATACAAAAGGATTTTAGATGTGATGCACTTGTTAGAATGCAACTACATAAGTCTTTGATCTGATGACGTATGCAACCTCTAATTGCTGATAATAGATCCTATAAAGCTTCATATATATTAAGTAATCATCCTTCCATGATTGAATAATACCTTTATCTGCTCATCGGTAGCCTCTATGTGTTCTTGACAACTAATGTGATCTATTTCTGAACTTTGCATGAGTTCTATCTTGTGCTCCTTAGATGTTCTTTTTGGCTATCAACAACTATCAATCATCTATTTCACAATTGAATTGAACATCTATTTATAGTATTTTTTGGCTCAATTCTTGATTCACACTTCGCAAATTAACTCTAGATCCAAGGTTCACAACTTGACCTTGATCTTTAGATAGATATGTTTTAGATCTTTTAGGATGATTTAAAACATTTACATTAAGATTGCTTGACCCTTAATTTATCATTTAAAACAAATTAAAACTCTATAAATAGAATTACAATGCTTTATCTAATGTGTAAAACTCAGATCCACTATTTGTGAGTTTTCTAACTGATTGTCAATTTTGATGGTCGATTTTCTTTGTCGTCGGTGTTCCTTTCTTGAACTAGTCATTGGGTATGCCTTTTCTGTTCCCGTAGGTTTTGTTCTCAAAATTGTGTCGTCGGTGATGTTCTCAATGTTATGATATTGACCCGTCGGTGATGCCCTGTTCACTTCATCTGTGCAACACTTGTTAGTGTTCGTCAGTCAATTCCATACTTAACATTTTTTTGTGACCTTTGTGTTCTGTCGGGTATGCTGTTTGCCGGTAATGCTTGTCTCGATGATCTCTGTCGATGTTTTTCACTAAGTGTACTAATGGAAAAATTAATGTCAATATATATATGTATGTATATATGTATATATATATATATATCTATATATATATATAGATATACATATATATATATATATAGATATAATATATATATCTATATATACATCTGTGTGTGTGTGTGTGTGTTGGAGAACAATACCACTAAGAGGGGGTGGGGGTGAATCAGTAGTATGTCTATTTTTCAATATCTTAAATAATATTTGAACACAAAAATGTGAGGACTTAAATAATATTGTGATCAACTCAACAAGGACAACTATGATGAAAGTAGGCTTAAAAAGATAGTGAGCACACAGCTATGCAAATTACAACAATTTAAAGACTATATAGAACATGTTGAGCACATTACCATAAGAGACAAACACATTAAGAATAATCAATACCATAACACAAGATATGTCTTGAGTGGAAAACCCTTGAAGTTAAAAAAACTACTCAAAATTCCTCACTGTCTTAATGTGGAAATATCTTTTATAAAGCCTCACTGGCTACATAATTGTCTCATTGATAATATCAGATCCTCATTGGCTAGTGGGCTTCACTGGTAATTTTTGTGTCTAACTGACAATGCTATCTCACTGATAGTCTTTTTGTTTCTCACTAGCTTTACAAATTTTCACTACTCTTTTATACATATAGAGATCATAAAATATGATGTCATTTAGAACCTATAATTCTATCCTACATATCATTAAACATAATTCATGTCTTTGTATTTAAAAATGCATAACATACAATCATAGACACTATATCAATTAAGGATTTCTAATAAAGTGATTGTGCACAAATACTACAAATATGACAAATCAAAACTCAATACTTCTTCTCTATCTTAATATCAAGACAATCTTCCCCTGTTCAATATATAAACATCATTAAAGAATTAATTTTCAAAATTGGTATCAAACTAATTTCAAACTGATTCTCTTAATTGATATCCTTCATGTATCATGTCATGCCTTTGTGTTTCGAACAACAAACTATATGCCTTTAAATTAATAATTATATCTCTGACACAATTTTAGACATCATATATCTATACCATTATAGGCACCTATGATTATTCTGATCAATAAAACATAAATCAATTTGACTTTCTTTTAAATCCAATTTATATAAACTAAATTTTCGTTAATGTCCATGTTCAAATGTATTAGAAAATACTAATATATCTTTTGAAACAAAATGCTGAAGCTATTAATCATTTTCCAAACTTTGATTAGCCTTATAACCATATTCAGCCGACACATACTTTATTCTATGAATACCTCATAAAAGATGTAAATGTCTCCAATACACACTCAGGTTCGTGTATGGTTAACGATCTAAATGTCTCCAATACACACACAGTCGCATGCATGATTAACACAATAAAAACTAATAGAAAAACATGTATGGTAAAAAAACAAAAACTACCATGCAACTCAAGTGATAATGTGGTGCAGGAGCACCCTAAGGTCTTTGAAAGATCTTTTTGGTCATTTTGGCTTATAGGTTGGTTTAGCCAACCATCACTTAATAAGGAATATGTTATAAATTCCCAAGTGTGTTTAATGTGTGACTAGAGTCAGTAGTGAATAGGGTTTTCTAGTGATGAGGTCAAATTGTATCTAGGGGTCTATATCCTTAGAAGTCAACCAAAAGGTCAAAGGGTTGACCAAAACTCCAAAATGGAGTTGAATTCAAGGTTTTGATATTTTAAAGTTTTTTAAGGTCATATGATAAGTTTTAGGACCAAGTTGGGCCATGAGAAGCAACAAGTTGTCATTTTGGCAAAAGATGTAAAAGTTGTCATGACAACTTTTGTAATTTTACAAAGTTGTCATGACAACATTTCCCAATTTTTAGGAAAGGGCTTTAATGGTGCCCAAAACTTGACATGGGGGTCTAGACATGAGAGGATAAGGTATATAAGGTGGACAAAACCCTAATCAAGGAGTTGGTTTCCATTGTGTATGGATTGTGTGTGCAGAAGAAAGGATTTAGAATGTATTTTCATGATAGTGCCATGATCTAGTAGTTTAATGGATTGAAATTGCTTAATTAATGGATTGAGAATTTTTATGTTGGCATTTAATTAATTCTCATGGCATTGAATTGAGTACTTTTTGTGATTGGTGAAGGTTTTGTAAATTATTTTGTTCTTCCTGTTTCGTTGTCTGGTTCTGAGGTAGCTATGTAAATATGCCTCCCTCTTGAATTCTTGTGGTCAAAATCCTATGGCTTCTTGGATTAAAGTAGGGGAATCCATTTAAATTGGTTATATAGGTTTTGGAGTCATTTTTTGCAGGGGAAGAAATGTTAGCATCAAGCCCTAGGCGAGTGCAAGTGCATTCTGTTTAGGGGCTTGAATGGAACAGTAGCAAGAAAGCTTGCTCAGTGGATTAGTTGAATCCAAAAAATGGTGGGGGAATGTAGAGGGATAATTCCTTGTTAGTTTTTTGCAAGGATAAGTTCAGAGGAGTTGTGGAAGGCAACCAAAATGAGCCAATAAACTAAACTGTGTACATGTTCCCTAAAACCCATGAAAATAGGAGTTTCTTGGAAAACTAGTGTATGGACAGAGTGGGAACTTGAGACCTTGAAAATCCTAGAGTAGAGGAAAAACCCACAAGGAATCTATAACTAGTTTCCAAGGGTGTTAAGGGATTTTGAGAGTAAATCCACTTTTTCAGTGTTTAGGAGGGCTAATTAGGCTTAAAAGGCTACAAGGCCTTAAGTACTAGAAATCTTGAACCTGATTGAAAATAGGGTGAAGTATCCACAAGATGGGATCTAGGTGAGTTGAAAGGGATGTATAGAAGGTCAAGAATCCCATTCCAAGGAAGATAGCACAGATGGGAGAGTAAGTGACCAAGACAAGCCATGGATGAGAAGAGCTATGGAGAAGGACGTAGTGTGAATTTGAACTTGTTGGAGAGCTCCTAGTGAGTTAGAGGAACATATATGAATCCTCTAGTTATGGTGGTGATAGGAACCCTAAGAAAGACAAAGAGAAGGTCTAGTAGAGAGAAATAAATCTCTAGAGATCCTCATCAAATTGGTATTAGAGCCATTGAAAGGCTTGGGAGTTGGTTGGTGTGTGTCAGAGAGGAGTGAATCCATAGGTGAGAACATCATGGTGACTAATGCAAAATTGGAAAGGGACTTGTCAAAGAAGGAAGAAAAGAATAGGCTTCTTGAAGAAGAAATGGAAGAAATGAAGATAAAGATGGTGGATGTTGTAGAGATAGCCAACAAGTAAAAAGAGTAGATGAGTGAAGATAAAGATAAGGGAAAGAAATCAATAGAGGAGGAGATAGAACCGCCTAACCCTCCTCCACCTAAGGCACCATTCCTCAAGGAACTCAAAGAATTGAGTGGCAAGGCTCTAGAAGGAATTACCATGTTCTTTGGTAAGATGGATGCAAAGATGGTTATGGAATGGATTGAAGGCATGGAGAACCACTTCGAATGTGATGAGATCATAGAAGCACAAAAGGTAAAGATATCCAAGTCTAGTCTAAGAGGACAAGCACTCACATGGTGGAACTTTCTACAAGAATAAAGGGAGAAAGAGGGAAAGAAGCCCATAGAAAATTGGAAATCACTGGTGGTAAAGGTGAAGGAGAACTACCTTCCAGAAGACTATGTCATTCAGTTACACAAGAAAAGGAAAAATCTTAGGCAAAAGGACCTAGATGTGCCATCATACACAGAATAATTCCATAAGATTTTTCTTAGATCAAGAATATAGGAGACAGAGAGCATCAAGGTTGCTTGGTACCTTAATGGATTAAGGTGGAATATACACGAAGAACTCAGTCTCTTTACCCTAACTTCCATTCATAGTTGTTTCCAAATGGTTTTTAAAGTGGAAGAGAAACTCAGAAAGAAGCAAGACTCTAACTCTAGAGGAAGAGGAAGGGGTAGAGACAATAGAGGTGACCATAGAGGAGGTTCAAGTGGAAGAGGCAATGACAGTAGGAGCCAAGATGACTCCAAATATATAGAACAAGGACATGAGTCAAGCAATAGAGGCAGAAACAATAGAGGAAGGGGTTATTATAACATTGGAAGAGGAAGATCAGGGGGTTTTGGAAGAATTTCTCACTTTTCTTCCATGAAATGCTACAAATGTTTATAATTGGGGCACCCTGCATATAGATGCCCTAACAAACTCTCATCTTCACAAGGAGAGAAAAATATTGCCTATGTCCAAGAAGAGGACTACTCTAAACAATCAGAGGTGAGTCTAGATTCAGAGAAGGGATAACATCTCATGTTGAGAATAATCTTGATCAAGACACCCACCAAAGCTGAACATAAGTAGAGAAGGGATCTTTTTAGATTCAAGTGCAATATATTGGGAAAAGTGTGCAAAGTTATCATCGATTCAGGGTCCACATATAATGTTATATCTAACGAGGCAGTAGAGAAGTTGAAACTCACAAATATTCCACATGTGTGTCCATATAAAGTTACATGGTTAAACAAGGGGCAAAACATCTTGGTAAATGAACAAGTGTGGGTAGAATTCACCATTGGAAAGTATCAAGATAAGATACTTTGTGCTGTGTTTCCAATGGATGCATGCCATATGTTGCTTAGTAGACCATGGTAGTATGACAAGGAAGTAGTCCATAGTGGGAAAGAGAACAAGTACTCCTTCAAGAAGAATGGAGTAAATTTCAAAATTTAGTCTTTGATAGAGGAATACATAGTGGAGAAGACATAATCTAGTACACTACTAATGAGTAGGAAGGAATTCCTAAGGGCTATGAAAGAGGAAGGATTTGGCTACACAATCATGTTAAAGCCCAAGGACAAGGAGACTCATAAGCAAGAACCTATGCCAAAGGGAGTGAAACAACTATTGGATCCATTTAAGGACATAATATGTGAGGGTACACCAGCTACACTACCACCAAAGAGGGAGATAAGTCATCAGATTGACTTTGTGCAAGGAGCATCTTTACCAAACAAGACTGCATATAAAATGACACCAGAGCAAAACAAGGAGATAGAAAGACAAGTGCAAGAAATTTTGGACCAAGGGATGATTAGAAAGAGAATAAGCCCATGTGTTGTCCCAGTGGTGTTGGCTCCTAAGAAGGGAGGTAAGTGGAGAATGTGTACTGATTCTAGGGAAATTAATAGGATAACTATTAGATATAGATTTCCTATTCCTAGAATAGAGGATTTAATGGATTGTTTGGGGGATGCTAAGTTCTTCTCTAAAATTGATTTGAAAAGTTATTTCTACCAAATTAGTATGAAAGAAGGTGATTAGCCTTTAAGACTATAGAGGGGTTATATGAATGGTTAGTTATGCCCTTTGGGATTACCAATGCACCTAGTACCTTTATGAGGGTGATGAATGAAGTCTTGAAAGACTACATAAGTGTATTTGTAGTTGTCTATCTAGATGGAATCCTGATTTTTAGCAAGACAAAGGAGGATCATATGAAACACTTGGAGTTAGTGTTGAAGAGGTTGCAGGAAGAAAATGTCACAATCAACCTTGAAAAGAGTGAGTTCATGAAGGAAGAACTAGTCTACCTAGGATTTGTAGTTTCCCAAGGTGACTTGAAAATGGATAAGGACAAATTAGAGACCATATTGAAATGGCCTACCCCTAAGATAGGGACTGAAGTTAGGAGCTTCCATGGTTTATCCCAATTCTATAGGAATTTTATTAGAAGATTCAATGAAATCTGTGATCCAATTCTAGAGACCATTAAAGGAGGGTTGAAAACCAAATTTGTATTGACCAAGGAAGCTAATGAGGGGTTTGAAATATTGAAGAGAGAAGTAGCCACTCAACCTATGTTTTTGTTACCAAGTTTTGACAAACCTTTCATAGTAGAGTGTGATGCTATTAGAATACCAGTGGGGGCTGTCTTAAGCCAAGAAGGTAGGCCTGTTGCATTTTTTAGTGAGAGACTGAATGAGGAAAATTATAGGTACTCTTCCTATGACTTGGAGCTATATTATCTTGTACAAGACCTAAAGAAATGGAGGAATTACTTATTGCATAAATAGTTTTTTGTCTTTACAGATAACCAAGCATTGAGTTATATCAATACTCAAGACAAGCTTAGCTTGAGACACATCAAATGTATGAAGTTTTTGTAGTCATACACCTTCAATATTAAGCATAAGAAGGGGGTACAAAATAAAGTTGCAGATGCCCTTAGTAGAAGGATTCCTACAATACAAGAGATTTAGTTGTAGAGTATAGGGGTAGAAAGGTTTAAGGACCTTTACGAAGGAGATGCAGACTTCTCAGTGATTGACAAGGTGTGAAAAGAATTTGAGAATCGCTTTCATAGTGAGTATGTAGAATACACTCTTCAAAATGTATTTTTGTACAAAAGGAAATATTTATGTATTCCAAGGGGATCCATGGGGGAGAATCTCATCCAGAAAAATCATAATGTGAGTTTGAGTGGACATTTTGGATTGAACAAGACTTTGGATCTAGTGGAGAGATTCTATTGGTGGCCAAAAATGCAGAGAGATATAAGGAGATATGTGGAGTAGTGTGGAGTGTGTCAAAAACCAAAAGGAACTTCATCAAATGTAGGCTTATATCAGGCATTGCCTATCCCAAGTAGACCATGGGATCACATAAGTATGGATTTTATTGTGGGACTACCTTTGACACCTACTGGTTTAGACAATGTGTTTGTGGTAGTAGACATATTTACCAAGATGATCCATTTTGTCCCATACAAGACAACACATGATGCTAGCCATATTTCCCATTTGTTCTTTAAAGAGGTAGTGAGGATACATGGCTTGCCAACAAGCATAGTTGCAGACAGAGATGTGAAGTTTATTGGACATTTCTAGAAGATACTTTGGAGGAGGCTAGGAACCAACTTGTCACATAGCTTAGCTTATCATACTTAAAGGATGGCTAGACAGATGTGATAAAAAAGGTACTTGGAAATTTGTTGAGATGTTTGACAAAAGAATATGGACAAATTTGGGAGCAAGTGATACCACAGGTAGAATTTGCCTACAATGATAGCACAAATTGGACCACAGGTAAGAGTCCATTTGAGATTGTTTATGGACTACACCCAAGGGGTGTACTTGAGTTGAGGGATCTACAATGATATGAAGGCATGAGTGGTCATGCTGATGATTTCTCTCAGTCAATGAGAGAAGTACATGAACAAGTTAGAAAGACATTAATGGAGGTAAATCAAAATTTGAAAGCCAAAAGAGATGAAGGAAGAAGAGATCTATAATTTGAAGTAGGTGATCTAGTAATGGTGTTTTCGAACAAGGATAGGCTACAAAAGGGGATACCTAGTAAACTACAGATGAAAAGGATTGGTCCTTGCAAGGTGTTGGCAAGGTATGGACCCAATACCCATAAGGTGGACCTACCCTAGGAGATGTCAATTTCTCCTATCGTCAATGTGAAGGATTTGATAAAGTATAAAGGGTGAGAAATGGATGAAGAACAGTGCAATACTAAGGTGAACTAAGATGTGGAGGAGTTCATGACTCTTGTTCAAATCAAACCACAAGTTGAAAGGATACTAGATACAAGAGTGAAAAAGAAGACCAGGCATAAGATCTATATGGAACATCTAGTGAAGTGGAGGCAAAAACTAGAGTAAGAACACACTTGGATAATTGAAAGTGACTTCAAGAAACATGGAATTAGTGATGAGTTCCTGACACCATAGGTACCCTAATTTGTTTGTTGCAGGGGGAGGATGGTGTAGGAGCACCCTAAGGTCTTTGAAAGATATTTTTGGTCATTTTGGAATCTTGTAGGTTAGTTTAGCAAACCATCAGTTAATAAGGAATATGTTATAAAGTACCAAGTGTGTTAAAGGTGTGATTAGAGTCAGTAGTGAGTACGGATTTCTAGTGATGAGGTCAAATTGTATCTAGGAGTCTATATCCTTAGAAGTCAACCTATAGGTCAAAGGGTTCACCAAAAAACCAAAATGGAGTGACATTCAAAGTTTTTATATTTTTAAGTGTTTTAAGGTCATATGATAAGTTTTAGGACAAAGTTGAGCCATTAGAACCAACAAGTTGTCATTTTGGCAAAAGATGTAAAAGTTGTCATGACAACTTTTGCAATTTTGCAAAGTTGTCATGACAACATTTCGTAATTTTTAGGAAAGGGCTTCAATGGTGTACAAAACCCAACATGCGGGTCTAGACATGAGAGGATAAGGTATATAATGTGGAAAAAACCCTAATCAAGGAGTTGGTTGTCATTGTGTATGGATTGTGTGTCTAGAAGAAATGATTTAGATTATATTTTCATGACAGTGCTATGATCTAGTAGTTTAATGGATTGAAATTGCTTAATTAATGGATTCAGAACTTTTATGTTTGCATGTAATTAATTATTGTGGCATTGAATTGATAATTTTGTGTGACTGGTGAAGGTTTTATAAATTCTTTTGTTCTTACTGTTTTGATGTCTGGCTCTGAGGCAGTTATGTAATTATGTCCCCCACATGAATTCCCGTGGTCAAACTCCTATGGAATCTTGGATTCAAGTAGAGGAATCCATTTACATTGTTTAAATAGGTTGTGGAGTCATTTTGTGTAGGGGAATAAATTTTAGCATCAAGCCCTAGGCGAGTGGAAGTGCATTCTGGTTAGGGGCTTGAATGGAACAGTAGAAAGAAAGCTTGCTTAGTGGATTGGTTGAATCCAAAAAATGGTGGAGGCATGTAGAGGGATGATTCCTTGTTTTTTGGATGCAAGGAGAAGTTTAGAGGAGTCATGGGAGGCAACCAAAATGAGCCAAGAAACCAAACTGTGTACATGTTCCCTAAATCCCATAAAAATAGGGGTTTTTTGGAAAACTAGTGTATGGACAGAGTGGGAACTTGAGACCTTGAAAATCCTAGAGTAGAGGAAAAACCCACAAGGAATATATAACTAGTTCCCAAGGGTGTTAAGGTATTTGAGAGTAAATCCAAATTTTTAGTGTTTAGGAGGGGTAATTAGGCCTAAAAGGCTACAAGGCCTTAAGTACTAGAAATCTTGAACCCGATTGAAACTCGGGTGAAAAATCCAAAATATGGGATCTAGTTGAGTTGAAAGGGACCTACAGAAGGTCATGAATCCCATTACAAGGAAGATATCACATATGGGAGAGTAAGTAACCAAGACAAGCCATGGATGAGAAGAGCTATAGAGAAGGATCTAGTGTGAATTTGAACTTGTTGGAGAGCTCCTAGTGAGTTAGAGGAACATATACTAATCCTCTAGTTAGGGTGGTGATAGGAACCCTAAAAAAGACAAGAGAAGGTCTAGTAGAGAGAAAGAAAGCTCTAGGAGTGGGAGATCCCCATCACAATGCGTGATATAATATTGAGTGACTATGACAGATAAATTCATGAAAGAATATATTGAATACCCAGAAAAATGAAAGACATCATGCGAGAAACTGATATGTAAGTGAAAGCATGTAATTAAACTAAAACTCAGGTTAACTAAAAACATACAACCGAATGCAATATGGATAATGATTTTCATACCATAGGTATAACATTCATTATAATAAGCCATTATAATGTAAATACATCTTAACCGTAAAAAAAAACTCCCTTTAAAGAATATGCTTCTAAATAAATAAAAAAACTTCATATAACTGTCATGACCCTAGAAACCCTTTATTGTATGAACTTTAAAATGTCCATGAAAATATATATCTTAAACACTCATGACATAATGCATTTACATAAATAGTATGTAATGATGTATCCTATAAATGAACACAGTAACTTAAACGAAGATATTGAAGAAAACAAGAATTAAAAAATGATAAAACCTAAATACACATTGAGCCACAAAAATATAAAAATATTCCAGTGATTCCTCTTCTTTCCAACCCCTCAAAATTTCACCAGGATCTATTTCCCAACTATCATAACCTTCTTCTCACCATGGCGGCTACATTTTGCGATTGTCGTTATAGCTATATTCTAACATAATGAAAGCACTAAAATCAAATCACCTAAATGGTGTAACAATAAATATCATTTTTACTTTTCCCTTAATAAACACATGTACATATACATATAAAACCATAGAGAGTCATACATATATACGCACGCATGTACAGACATACATGTATATAAACTAGCATGTTTAGTTTAAGAAAAATCTATAATTTTATTTTCTTGAAATTAATTTACATTCTATTTATGACAAGAGTTTTAAAATGGTATCAATTTGCTAAAATATTTTATCAATTTAATACTTAAGTGAATAACATTCCAATTATAGATAGAGAATAGATTATATATATAGTTTGGAATGATATCTAAATGAATTAAGTTATGAATTAGGAATGGCTTGATCATAATAATTTAATACATAGGATGATTGTACTAAACTTATTTCTATATAATCATAGAGACATGCAATGACTATAAGGTTAACTTCAAGTAAATTCATATACATAACTTACACAACTAATATCATTTGTAACCATAAAAATATATAAGGATACTATCTTAAATTAGGAACATAAATAAAATTAACATATATTGCATATCAAAGGAATTTTGAATGACGGGACCAGGAGTTAGGGTTTTTGGATCTACGAAGGATGGAGATAACTGTGATGGCAAGGAAGATGATCCACCCCCTTGGACCCTTCATATGCCATCTTTTTGGTTTTTTGGCAGTTTGGAGATGGCTCGGTTGGTCGGGGGAAGCTCCTCTTTTGTCAGCTGTTTGCAGTGGACGTTTCTATTATGGTCTCTTTCACTCCTTGGGATGAAATTTTCTGCTCGGTTGGCTGTGAGAGCTTCCTTGGCTCATGGAAGACGGGTGGTGGGATTTATAGTGCCCTCAAAAATGTGTCTGGTCTGGTGGTGTTTGCCATTTTATCGACACCCTTTATGGATGCGAGGGATGAATGCAGGAGCAGAGTGCTTCTTGAAGCTAATGACAATTTTAATGGTTCCATCCCTTGCATTGTGATTTTTGTTGTTTTGGTGCTATTTTCTGGTGTGGCGCACCATAATGTCTGTGTTTTGGGTTCTTTTGAGGGTTTCAGATGGGTGGGGAGTGCTCTCTGCAACCCAATTTCTTCTACCCTTAGGAGGGTTTCTCTATTGTGCATGGGCCTATTTTCTGCTTCTATGCTTCCCCTATCCTTCTTCTTGGTCCACTTGGAGGCATTCCTATGATTTTGAAGTTTACTTTTCGGAGTGCCCTGTTGCTGCTATGGGGTTGTTGGTACCCTTTCTTGAAGCCTATAAAATTCTGGTTATATCTAATGAGTTTGTGACCAACAGATCCGCTCTCCTTCCCCTGCCCTTTTATATGGAGGTGGAGAGGTCTATCACTATCTATGCTTAGGTTGATCTCCTTCTACTTCTTCTTCTCTCTGCTACTTTACTTACTGAGGTGGAGGCATCTCCTTTTGAGGTGGAGGTATGCCTTGTGGAAGATGCTAGAAGCAGTTCTATGGGGGTGTTACCTGCGCATGGGTGCTTGATTTTGGGGTGGGAGAGAGGTTGGCTTTCTTCCTTGTGTGTTATTATCTCTGATTTCCCTTTTGAGATGGGCTGCTCCTATAGAGGTGGAGTGGATTCATACTGGAGCCTTTGGAACCTACAAAAGGAATGACTCTTCCCAGTGTTCTTATTGGGGTTTGGGATGCCTTCCTAAAGTCCATCTCATTGGTTTTGGGTTCCATGTCAAAACCCTGGTCTACTGTTGGGGATTTTAAAACTCAAGTAAATTTGTATGGCTTTGGCCTATTATTTGGGCAACTAGGGTTTTAGTGTTTCATATTTCTTAGTTTTCATTTGGTTATTTTCTCTGGGTTGCTAGCAGGGATAACTTTAAGAAACCCCCTCCTCAGAAAAATTGTAAAATTCTGGTGAATCGTACATTAATTTAGGGGGAAAAGTTTGGTGATGATGAAATTTTTTTTTTCCAAGTGAGGAAAATAATATAAAAGTGAAGGCGATCTTTTCCCTGCCCAATCAAAATCCCATAAAATCTTGGCGAATAATACATTAATGTGGGGAAAATATATATTGTGTGAGGTGAATTTTTTCTTTTGAAGTAAATACATTATAATATATGAGGCGAATAAGTTTTTTTTGAAGGGAAAACAAATATTTGTGTTGGCAAATTTTATGTGCCTTTTGAAAAAATATATATATTTTTGGCTAATCTATCATTAAGTATGGGAAAAAAAATATTTTATTGGCGATTTTCAAAAGATGGGAGTTGTCAATGCGTCATGTTTGGCCAACGCCAACTAATAACTTGTTTTCAGATTAAACACATGTTGGTATCCATAAGCACAAAAATTTACATCAACACACAACCTAACTGTAACATCCATCATTTTATAATGTTAAATGTCTTATTTGAGACTGTTTGATGATCCTATATGAATGGATGAAGTTTAATTAATTTGTACCATAACTATTATCTAATTAATGCAACATCACGTAATGACATCATTATTTTCACGTATCAAGTCTTACATCTGTTAGGTGGACGGTTGATAATGTATCACAGTTTTCATTAATAAAAGAAATGTTTTATCACTGACACTAAATTTGGCTATTTCTAATTTCACACACTTGTGCTTTAATATGAACGACAGTGATTTTAATATGAAAGATTTACAGAATTTTGAAGGACAAATGAATTAATTAGGTTAGAGAAAGAATTAAGGGCTATTTATAGATGATCTATGCTTCCTTCTTCTTCAATTCTCCTTTGGTTTGGGTCTACCATTTCTAGTGCTTGAAAGATTGCCACTGGTTTTGGTTTTTAGGTTGTATTAGTATAATTTCAGATATTGTGGTAGTTGTTTTTTGAAGATGGACACTCCTATCCATTTGATAAGCATGTCTGTAGAGGAACAAAAGGTCTTTTTGGGCTCGGTCTCAAACCAAACCCTTGAATTAGTTTGCAAGGAGTTTGGAGCCTTCACAAATGAGGCTGTGAGGATGGTGTTGGGCCGTCAATTTTTAAAAATGTTGATAGGTACCGAGTGAACATGGACATTATGTCCCATTTTTTGGCATCTCTTTTGGACCTCGGGGAGAGAATGTGGATATGCTCCTTCTGTTAAGGAAGCTATTCAAACATGAATTCCTGTGTGACATCTTTGAGGTTGTTGTTTATGCAAAATTAGGGTCGGGGATCCCTTGGGCAAGTGATATACACAATCTTTTCAAGTTAGACAAAGATGTGGCCATTCGACCTTTTCTTTTGAACGTGGATGCTCAGCAGTTGACGCACCATAGGAAATGGGTGGAGATTGTTAGGAATTTTCTTTCCAAATGGTTTTCGTTGGATGACTTGGTGGACTACGGATAGTTGTATGAATTCGTAGAGCTTTTCATCTCTAGAAAGTTCTACTTAGACGGAGGGGAAAATCCTTAGTGTTGTGTCCCTATGGCCTTCGCCTGAAAATTTTGAAATTTTCACTATAGTAGGTTGTAGGTTTTGTCTTTAAAGTTTTGTAAGGACTTCAAGTGAAACTGTGAAAGTCTCCAAGTCCAAAATTTTGAATATTGTAAATTTATAGAAAATATTAATGAAAACTTAGCAACTTCATTTCAGTTTGTTTTTATGGATTTAATTGTAAAATATGTATGTGTGAGTCATGACATATGTGATTTTATAATTTGTGAAATTGAAAATGAACCAAACAAATGTTAAATTATTAATGTATGATACCATGTTATTTATTTAACATTATTTATTTGACAGTAATATAACTTAACTTTTGCATGTATCATGTCACATGTGTGACTGTGCGATTGCCAAATTGTGAAATTTTAAAGTAGTTATTCTTTAAACTTTAAAGTAAAACTAAAATCTAAAATTAGCAAATGCCAAATGGTAATACATAAAATGTATCTAATAATGACAATTTCTGGACTACCAGTCACATCAAGTTAATATCACCTCTTTGGTAGAGGAGTTGTCCACCGTCACTGGCAATTGCAAGTGGTATGTACATTTGGAAACTGCACATGGTATGTACATTGTACTATCAACTATGAGCATTGATACTGTCGACATGTACCTTAAACCTGTTTATTTAGAACCCTAATTGTAAACGTATTATTTGAGACCGTTGATTTATGTCGATCAATGGCTAGAGTTTTATCTCAGGCATATTTTCTTGAAATGAATGTCTTGTCAAAGTGGAAGTGACATTCTTTAGACATGAGGCAATTTGCATGGTTTCTGAAATTGTACTAGTACAAACTGTAGTTATTAGTATAGTGACCACTATCTATATTAGTAATTTCCCACAGTATTGCATTAATGCATTAATGGGAATGATTTACCTAATGATATGGAAGATATGGATTCACAAGGCTATTAATAGACATTCTTGCTTGCTTCTTTGTCAATTTCAATTTGCTTTTGCCTTTCAGCCTCGGCCCTCAAATTTCAATTTTCTGTGTAGTTTGAAGATTTAGGTTTTAAGTTTAGGTAGAGATGGACACACCAATTAGGTTGAGAACAAAATCTACTGATGAGAAAAAGCCCTTTTTGGGCATGATACCAGATGAAGTACTCACTTCTGTTTGCAAGCAAGTGGGCTGTTTCATTAACAATGCTGTGTTGATAGTGCTCGGACATGAGTTCATTCGCAATGAGAAGAGATACCATGTTAGCACGGACATTACGTCCCACTTCCTAGTGTCTCTTCTCGACCTTAGAGGAGAGAAGGTATACATGCTTATGCTTCTATGGAATGTTTTTAAGGATCAATTTCTGGTGGACGACGTCCAAGTCATTGTCTTCGCAAAACCGGGGTTGGGTATCCGTTGGGCTGATAAAACTGAAAAGCTTATCCAGCGAGGAAGCAATGTGGAAAGGAAACCCTTCCTACTAAACCTTAATGAAATCCAACTGATGCGGCATCAGAAGTGGGTGCAGCTGGGGAGGGACTTCCTGCGGAAGTGGTTTCACCTCGACGACTTTGAGGAGACAGACTACAACTGGCTTGATGAATTCGGGGAGATTATCCTCAATAGAAAATTCTTCTCAGATAGGGATGGAGATGAAGACCCGTAGTGTTTATGTTCTTGAAATGGTTTTCCGCATTTCATTTTTTTTTTTTTTTTTCTTATATGATCAACCAGTGTTGCCAAATTTTGTAACTGTTTGGAATCTGGATACTACCCATTTTGTGGGTAAATGTACTTCCCATTTTGTAGGTGTTTACGGTGCGACTATAGTCTAAATTTAAATGTTAAATTCCATAATTATAAAGTATATTATAATATTAGTGACGTAAATTTTCAAAATAATTAATAAAAAATTTTCTATTCGGCTATTAATAATTATTGTAATTTTTCTATCTTCCTCGACAAACAAGACTTGTATCAGTGTGTGAGATAATAGATTGTCTATGTAAATATTGTTTAATTGCAATTTTGTAAATAAATATGAAGACTTCATATTGTTTAATTTTAATTTTTTAAAGAAATCTATAGACCTTACACCTTAGACTTTACTTATGATAAATAATAAATAATAAATTATATGCCCATTGACATTCCAAATCGATGTGTGAATCTGTGATATCATATAATATGTATTATAAACCAAAACAAATACTAAATCGATGTGTGAATCTGTGATATCATATAATATGTATTATGAACCAAAAAAAATGCCAAATCGATGTGTGAATCTGTGATATCATATAATATGTATTATGAACCAAAAAAATGTAACAATATTTAATGTATGAGTGTGATTTATTTAAGAGTATTAACTTAATTTTTCCATGTCAATGACAAATGTTATTATCATTATGTGTCATGTGTGTGATTGCGAATGTGGAATTGTAAAATTTTAAAGCATTTTATAAATTATGGTTAGTAATAAATTAATAAAAAATTAGAGTATTAGACAGTTATCTTCAATTGCAATATTTTAAATTTAATTAGTTATTTTTATATTAGACAGTTTGAATATTTAATCTTATTTAAATTTAATAAATATTTGGTGTATGGTGTTACGTGTAACTGTATTTCTGGAGACCATTGGATGAGTATAGATCAACGGTGCATGATGTATTTTGGGCCAAAAGGTAACAGAAATTCCATTTCTACAATCCTATTCTGAAATCATGACACTTGTACATTCATTCAATCAGACGACACGTGGTGACGTGACCACTCACACAATCGGTGTCATTTGATAAATATAATTCAACGTAAATAAATGGGACCCGCCACACATGATAATGACTGCTAGCGACCGTTGGATGAGCAGAGATCAACGATTACAACGTACATTGTATTTTGGGCCGAAAGGAAAAATAAATCTCATTTTTGCAATCTGATTCTGAAATCATGACATGTGTACACTTATTCAATCGGATGACTCGTGACCACTCACACAATCGGTGTCATCCGATAGATATAATTCAAAGTAAATAAATGGGACCCGCAAAAATTACAAATGATGGTGACTACCACCGACTATTGGATGAGCAAAGATCAATGATGTACATTGTATTTCGGACCAAAAGGCAAAAGAAATCCCATTTTTGCAATCCTATTCTGAAATAATAACACATGTACACTCATTCAATCAGTATCATTTTATGACGAGTGTAAACCTATTCCACAATCATGACATGTGTACACTAAGATAAGTTTAATTAAAATTGTAATTGGAGTAACTTGACATTTAATTAGTAATAAGCTCAATTTGACCGCAGACCAATTAATTAAGTGAGATGTGCTCTATCAGATATCTGAAGAAGTAATAAAAGTTAACATGAGTGACAGTAAAAGTTAACACAAGTGATGAGTCACGAATGACAATTTAGTACTACTCACTATTGTAAAATTTTAACCTAAGTTTTTATATTTTTAGTTCTTACTAGTATTATAGTATATTGTATTGGAGAATCAGATATTTAGAAAGGGGTTATGGGTAACGAATTCTAGGTAGAGGATTGAGGAATGCAACAGAGTCTCAGATATTTGGCACTCACAGTCTGCACAAATTGAATTTTTGGGTAAAATCCTGAACACCCACGTCCCACCTTTAAATTTTTCAAATCTAGAGGTTTACTGTTTAGATTGTAGTCGTAGAATTAGGGTTGAATTTTCAAATATGCCTATAAATTGTAGTTGTCACTAGTATACCATAGTCCATGATGGGAAAAACAAATACCAAGAGTATGAGTAAAGGGAAAAGAAAGAAAATAGAGATAATAGACTTCCACAAACTGGTTAAAACGCCAGGTTTCACTGATGAATTCCATGATATTTTTGATCCTATTATCCATGGAAATAAGGGAATCATAGAAATTAGATTTGCACTTGAAAATAAGTGTAAATATACAATGAAGGTTTTAAAATTTTATCCATTTAACAACACGTTAAAGAAAAATACAAATAAAATTGCACCGTGGGTTGTTGGGTCAACACACATGGCGTTACCTCAAGTATTCTGTTGTACAAAAATTGTCATGCTCTACACCCAAAATTATGATGAAAATAGAAAAGAAATTGTCAATAAAAAAACTCAGGAGGAAATTTTGTCGATAATAGAGATTGAATTCGCTAGTCTGTTGGACCTAGGGTTTGAAGCACAAAAATCAAACATGCACATTGACCTAGGAAAGCTGGCAGAGAGTTATGAAAATTTAGATGCAAAAGGGAAAGATTCATATATCAGAGGAATAACAAGCAGTTCTAGTCTGGATCCAAATCATAAGCCTCCTTATTATTATGATATTTTTGTGCAATGGGTTTAGGATAGTATTTCCTTGCTAGCATTTTGTTTAGGATTGGATAGTAACAAAGAAGTGGGTGCCAACATTCTTGAAATGATTTTTCAGATTCATTGTCAAAATGAACCAGTAAAATATAATTTTATTGAGCACACTGTTCATTGCATGCAAGAACAATTACTAATGATTAAAAGAGGTTCATAGAAGATATTTAGGTTCACAACCTACCTATGCTATCTTCTTTTAGCAAAGCATCATGCAATATTTTAGACAAACAAGCTTCAAAGTCAGGTCCAAAATGCACTATATGAATGGACACCTCAGACAAGGATGAGTGATAATAGAAGGAACTATAACAATTTTGTAGACTTCTTTTTTGCACCTATCATAAAATTACAGGCACTATGTTTCTTAGACTGCCTGTGTCTTGTAGAGATTGCATTCAACTCGGAAGTCAAATACAATTGGATGACTGGTACTTCATGGAAGACTACACTGTGTTAAGGTTTTACGGTTTAGAGGTAGAACCCTAAAAAATTCCAATACATGTTACAGAGAGGGTTTTTGCATTGGATTATGTTTGGCAGATGGAGAGCACAGATGCACTCTTTAATGGTCAACAAAAGAAAATTATATTTCCTTCCTTTCCTTTCTCATTGGGAGGGTTCACATTTGAGAGAAGAGGATTCAAAGTGACAGAGGCCTTTTTTTTTTAATTTTTCACTTTGCTATTGATATTCATTGGCAGTATGATCCACTAAACATAATTGGATCAAAGCTTAGAGTGAATGGGAGCTCCGCAAGCAAATGTCAACATGAAAGTATGCCATTGATAGAAAAATTTAAAAACATGGAGTCCTGGGATGAGGTCAAAAAAGAGATGGAGAAATACGTCGCTGAAAATAATATTTCAATATAGGAATTTTCATCATAAATTATTGCATTGCAAAAGCATAAAGTAAAAGAATAGCAAAAGACATCCTACAATTTCTATGAGCAAGCTACTAAACCATCTACAAAACTATTTCAAACAAAATAATGCTTCAATGTGAAGATGATAATTGGACTACAACCAAAATTAAAGGTTTTTGGGAAATGAGGAAGAATCTTGGTGAGCCAAAGACCTCTGCATATCTTTATGATCCAGACGAGGATGAAATATTTAACAATTTGCAGAATGTGGAGCATCCTGGTCAAGCACATCATAGTGATTATGATGATCAAGATACTGGTTTTGATGGGCAGGATTCTGTAACAATTTCTATTGGAGTCAGTGCATCCACAAAATAAAAATATGGAAAGGGGTAGAGATGGTAGAAAAAATGGGTTTTCCAGGTAGGGGTGGTCTAGGTCCCATAGGATAAGGGAATTAGTATCCACTTGCCACACCCACTCCACCAAAATGTGGTAGTGGACCAGTAATTGGAAGTTCATCAGAAAAAGGTACTACTCAGTCTCATACCCTTGCACCTTCATTTGTTCCAGCTTCAAATCAAGTTCCACCTTTGCCAAGCACTCAGATTCAATCTGAATCAAGTGCCACTACCAGTGGTGGGGATGGTATGGGTAGTACTAGTGGTCCGAAAAGGACATTACAAATGGACACAGAATCAAAGGATCCCAAAGATCAAGGTAGTGTAAAGAAGAAAAAGGTTATGACAACAATGCCAATGGTGTCTATGACTATGAGTCCAACAATTGTCACTCCTTCAGGACAAAACCCTTTGAACAGTCCAAATACTCCACTTGTAATGGGTTAGGGTGTTACTACTACTAATCCTCATGGTGCAATTATTAGAACCATAGGTGGAAGCTCGTACATAGCTACAAGTTCTATTTCACCTTTCAAACATTCAATTGTGTCGGAAAACCGTGATTTTTCATTACAATGATTTTGTAACGAACTTTGAACAAACAAAAAGTAGGAATAGACAAAATACTAAGACATTGAAGAGGGATGCAGTTGTTGTAGCTCATGATGCAAAACCTGCATCGAATATGTTATTTCCCACATATGACCCAAAGAATGAAATGATGGAGTTCATGGTTGTTATGCCCCCAGCTAGAGATAACAATCCACCAGAGAGTCAAATAGATCCATCTGAATTTCAAGTTAGCACCCTCCAAATGGATTTATCAAAAATTAAAAATGTGGACAACATAAATGTGTCAAAAATGACCAACCAAGTTGTCTACAGTTTAGTGATGAAGTTGGAGAGAGAAAATGAAAATCTTTAGGGTAGAATAGAAAAGTTATAGGCAGACCTGGAAAATGAAAAGGCAAAGGAGAAAGTAGTAGATAACAGGTGCAAAGAATTAGAGAAAAGGATAAAAAAATTCATCCTCTAAAGAAGCAATTGTTCAGCAAGAACATATGGAGGCAGAACTGAAATTTGTGAGGGAAAATTGGAAGAGAGCAATAAAAATATAGAGGATGAAAAAGACTCTTCAGTAAATTTATACAAAATTTTGGAGAGAGCAGCACAAGTAAACAATAAATTAAACAAAGAATTAGAAGATGAGAGGGTAAAAGTAAAACAATGGGAAGAGAAAGAAAACCATTGGGAAGAGGAAGCAGAGAAAATAAAAAAAATAGACTAAACACCAATTGTTAGAATTGAGAGAAGACCTAAAGAAGGAAAAAAGACAAATAAAGCTTATGAAAACAGCTTGAATGACCAAATGAAAAATATAGTCAAGCAAATAAAAAGAGACCTTTGGGGGAAAATAAAGGTGACTGGTGATAGGTTGTATGATTATTTTGAATTGAATGAAAGTCTTAGAGATGTTTTTGAGAAGCTCAAAGAGCACATTGACAAAAACAAAAAAAATTGTGAGAGAGAAAACTGTAAAATAGATTTTGAAAAAAATCAACACAACTAGTGACAGGCATTTGGCAAGCAAGGGAATTAATGAATGCACTCTTGCATCAATAAAAGTAACCTCTATCTTACAAAACTGTCAGAAACCAAAGGAAGTAGAGGAAAATTTTTCCTTATTTGGGATAAAGCTAGCCAAGATGAATCAAACAACAACTGAAATGATAGGTCATGGTTTGCCAAGTCCTGGTCCTAGTAACTCATTAACAAATTTTGTTGGAAGAGAAGCTTACAAAAAAAGGTTGGAGGAGACAATGCACACTAATTTAGGAAAGCTTCCTCAGGACACAAATCATGAAGGCATTGCAAACTGCATTAAACCATTGACAAATTTAAATACAGTATTGGAAGGATCATTGCTTTCAAGTCAGTCTAACAAGTATGAATGGATGTCAAGGTTGTAGGTCATATACTATAACTTGACAAATATTAACCTTCCAAGAGATGTAGAATGGAGCTTATTAAACAAACTGGCATTATTATCTTGATGTAATAAAAAAATAGAATGTGAAAGTAACAATTTTGAACTTTGTTTTTTTAATAGGATCAATGTAACAGAGACTTCACATTAGGAAAATTGACCTGAAGCTATTGTTGCTCCCTTGTTTCTATAAAAGGGAATCCAGGGTCATTTGCTAAGGGTAATAAAATTGAAATTGGGTATTGACTCTTGAGTCATAATTCATTGTCAATTCACTTTTACAAACAGAATCACATAGAGTTGTGTTCTACTTCTTACTACTATTAACGATGAATTGTTACATTGTTTGATATTTGTAAATAAATTAATGAGAATCTCTATTTCTAAGAATTGTATCATATGAATTGCTAAGTTTTCAAAAAAAAAAAAAATCTTTAAGAATTGTACCATATGAGCTGAATAATGCAAAAGAAAACCATTAGTAATTGTCGAAATCATGAGATTATCAACCACATTCATGTTTTTGAATTTTTACATTGGAATATGATATTATGCATGATTGATGAATGATGATGAGATACAAAAACTGACAGTGTCATAGTAGACTACAAAAAAAAGTTTAATAAACACCTAGGACCCGCTACTTCTACAAAGGTTCAATTTGCCACATCATCTCATTATTAGGATCCTTGGATTCATTGCCATCAACTTCATAGCCTCCTTGGTTCTTCGATATGTTTTCTACACTCTGCATACCTATGCTTAAATCAAGTTCAATGCTAGTATTACCAGTACCAGTACATGAGTCAATGACAGTCACATCATTGTCTCTGGCACTCCCACTTTGGTTTGAAATTTTGCCCAGCCCTCTTCTCTAACATTTACTCTTCCACACTTTCAGTGCCTTGTCGTAAGGAAAAGTATGAATTTCATACCTGGATGTATAGAGCCTCAAGCAATTTTCCAAATACTTGTATAGTTTGTTTCTTAGCTTTGACTTTAGCAACCCCAAAGCATTGAAAAATTTCTCATCCTCCACCGACTACAATATCATGGTCAAACATAAATCAGCAAGCTTGAAAATTTTTGGCATTGAATCAATCAACATTTCGCTCTCAGCTAGATATTTCCAAAGTCTTGTTGTTGATCCATCTTCGTGGGGGTTCTCTGTAATATTATATTGTTCCCTCATTGTCTGTGAAAAATGGGCTGATTGTTCTCTCAAATGATATTCATCTAAAATTCCATTTAGAGTTACTCCATTTAACTTTATGGTTTTGCAAAAATGATCTATCAAAGTTAGTAGCTTATTTCGATACTCCTTCAAATTGTTCATACTCTAATATCAAGGAAACACAATAGACATGGATTCAATTAGTTTGACTGGAGGGAATCTTACTCTAATCTTAGAGGAAAGATCACAGGCAATGCGCTTCACAGAAGCAGTTACAGACTCAACGATCTTGGTAAAGTCTTCCCTTTTAACACTTGATACTCACTTCCTATTCTTCCTTCTTGGTTCCTCAGACTCGACCCTGGCATAGTAGTACATTGGTATCTCAACTTTGCATACTTCTACACATAACTCCCTATTTAGACTGATCTTTAAAAAGTTGTCAGGATTGTCCAAATCTATGATTTTAAGCCAACTGGCAAATTTTACATCATCACATGATCGATAGAGATCATCTAGCGTCATGCATGTCAATTTACGAAGCGTAACATATTTTACAATATACATTTCTCTTTACTGGGCCTTTTTTATTACATTTCTCATTTCCTCCAGGAGGGGAAGAATAACTGCTAACGTTAAGAATATCCCTACATTAGATAACCTTTGTAGCAGCTCACAAAATCTAGGTAGCCCTGCTTCTTCATGACTTGAGTTCATTAGACCAAGCAACCATTGATATTATGAAAACACTCGATGCGCTGGTCCATCCAAAGAGATCCGTCTAGTATCATTATCCTTCAGAAGCTTGGTCCCATCGGTTAGTCCTTTTTGCAAAGTGTTGAAATTCCCTCAATCATTTTAGACTTTTACAAAATTATTGGTAGATCTCTTTGATTAAAAATTCAATATTTTGTACTTGACCATGCTTTCTAACAACTTCAAAAGCTAGATTCATTCTGTGGGCCATGCAGTGAATGGGAGTAACGTAGGGCACACAAGAAGATTGTATCTTTGTGCAAAGACCGCCCCTATGGCCTTGCATTACTAAAGCTCCATCCGCTCCAACACACACCAACTTATTGGAAATCATCATGTCATTTATACCTCCATATTCAATTAGAGATCTCTTTACTAGTTCAAATAGATTTTCAACTGTCGCATTATCCTTCATTTTAGCAACAGTTAGTAGATGAGGTTGGCAGAAAAAATTGTGTATAGTATAAACATGCATGCATACCCATGAAGTATTATCTACTTCTTTAACCTTGTCTAAAGACAATGAAATAAAATTTAACTCTTTAATTTTTGCCTTTAGATCCTCTTTTTCAACATCGGCAAGACAACTTGCCCATTCCCATCCACTATTTACTGACCAATGACTGTTAGGATAGTTAGGAACTTTTAGAAAGTGTAATAAAGCACTCAATGATGGGTAGTCTGTCATAGGATGCCCTCTACTCAAATTATTAAAAATAACACTTAACTGAACAACTTTCCCCATTAGTTCTACTTCCAATGCTTTTCCAAAACAAGCTTCAATAGAGCCTTTAACTTGGCCAGGCTTCGTCTGTATATTCAGCTGAAATTCATATAATTTTGCATTCCTAACATGTAGAGATTCATCCTTTGTTTTCCATCTTATCATTGAATTTTCAACTCCATCTATGGTTTTCTTTTCGTAAACTTTACCCATATGCTTCTCTATGGTGTCAATTTTTAGCTGCAACCTCTTTTCCTTCTTATTTATCTTGGTGCAAATCTTACATCTGCATTCTACCGGAGGTTGACCTTCAATTGGATTGTCCACTGGTTCAATGAATGGATACTTTGACACCCATTCTATTTGAAAATTCCTTGACAACTCCCACTTTCGATCATGTTTTGAATTGTTTTTTCTTTTCTTTTTCCCTACACCATCATCATCTCTAACATTCTCAGTCTTATCCAATTCAATTATATCATTATGGCTACTCTGGGTATTTAACTGAAAATCCTCTTCAAGTTCATCATGATCTGAGATATCAGGTTCGCCTACCTCTTCAATATGTCGTGTAGTTTCAGGTTGTGAATCTTCAAAATCTACTTGTGATGAAGCAACTTCCTGATTTTGGACAGAAACATTTCCAACACCATGACCAAAGTACGATGATAAGGTTTAGCCGTTTGCTGGCCTCTCTTGGCTTTCCCCACTTGCGACAGCCTTACCCTTTTTCTTGTTACCCTTATTTTTGTTTGACATCTCCATTCTCCAACGACTTCCACTGCAAAAAATAAATGTTAAATTGTTGAAGAAGTGACAATAGACTATAATATTTATAAATATGATTCTAGATTTATTGGCCCTAAAATCATGTCTGAGGTCTCCCTGTCACCAGTGTTCCCTAACTGGTTACCAGTTACCACTAAATAGTAATGAACTCAAAATTATAGAGTCGCAAAATAAGTATCACTTACCTTTGCCTCAAATTAAATTGTAGTCGCTACTCACCAATGCAGTATGCAGTTGCACTCAAAAGTCTGAAACTTTGCTATCGATAAAAGGTTTTTATACTATCCTTATTTGGCAAATTTGGCGGGAGGTTTTAGGTCAAGGTATACAAATTTGGCGAAGCCCACATAATTTTAACACGTCTTGCGTTATTTGCGAGGTGATTATGGGTTGTCCAATATGAAGGAATGATTAATAAAGTTGGCAAATTTGGGTCAGGTTGAGAAACACATCCACAAAATGTCAGGAAAATCTGGGGCAGCCTATAAATATAAATGTATAAAGCTATTGGCGAATATAGGCCATCCATTTGGGTCGCGTATAAATTATAGGTGAATTTTCAAAATTTATAGGGACCAAAAATTAGATTCTATTGGTGACGATGTGTAAGAAAAGTAGAAAATTAAATAAAGTGATGGGTGATGGGCCCGGGCATTGGTCCTAATATTAATAATTGTCGAGTGATAGGGTCAACCTAATATATGAAAAAAAATTGTCAATTCCCCGCTCGCCGACATGCGATATTCGCCAATTGGCGAATAATCGCCACTAAAGTTTTCACTGGTTGCTGGTTTAAAATAGCTTTTCGTTTGTAGCATTGAGTGTATAGGGTTCTAGGGCCCCTTCAAAACCTAGTTTTGTGGCCCTGTGTTGGCCTGTTTCATTTTATTGGCTTTGTCCTTTCAGTCTAGCTCACTTTCCGATCGTTCACTCTGTTCTAGGTTTCAGACACCCTGTAAAACCTATTTTACTTAATCAAAAACATATATTGCATATGCATGTTTTAAAATATTACAATTATGTAATTCATTCTTCAAATAAAGTAAAATTTTAACTTAAATATAATTAATAACATTTAAATAATTTTTTTTTATTCAAAAAATGTAGAAAATTTTACAAAAGAGACGGGTAGTCCATTATTCAAGTTTTAATCATTTATATTATATAAAAAACTAAATATGATATAATAAAACATAACATGTGAATCAAACTAATAATTACAATCTCATTAAAATGATATGTTCATGTTTAATTTCTCTGTGTCTTTAGTTTGGCTTAGTTTTGTTTTCTTGTTTTCTCTCTCCTTTTTACTTATGTATGTTCTTGCTCTCCCTCTCTCTCCCCCTTTCACTATATTTTAAGTTTTTGGTCTACAATTTATCATTTTTCTTCTCTACCTGTCTATATTGATGATTAATTATAGAGTATGATTCAAAATGTCAATGAGAAAACTAATTACATAGTCAAAACTATAATCTCAAATAAAAATACAAATGAATTCTCTCCGTCCATGAGAATATTGACTCCTTCTCTATGAACACATAGGCTATTATTTTGCTACAATTGGATCTCCTCAAGGTTTATGATAAGATGAATTAGTAGTTCTACCTTAATGACCTTTCGACATTTAGCTTTGACAACAAGATGATTCAAATCATTGGCCAACTTTTCTCTACTCTGACATTCTTGGTCATCATTAATGGTTCCCTTAGGCTTTTTCAGTAGTTCGCATGGTATTAGACAGGGAGATTCCATCTCTCCCATTCTCTTTATCATAATGGTTGAAGGCTTGGGAAATTATATTTAGAAGACAATGTGGAATTGTATTTTAAGGGGTTGTCACCTTCCTCTTCCTCGCAGGTGTGTTCCCATAAACAATTTGTTGACAACACTATCATTCAGGTGAAGACTCCATCTTTCAAGAAAAGAAGTTGAAGAATAATTTTTTGAAATATGAGGTAGCTTTTGGTAAAAAAATTAGCCTCCCCAAAACTTCCATTTTGTTTCCATAATTCCCCTAAGTGGAGAAAACTTAGAATTAATTCTATTATGGAATGTTCAGTCATGTAGCTATCCTCTACCAATCTAGGCATTTCTCTGTATTCCAACGCGGTCCCAAACTCTATTTGGAATGGTTTGCTAGATAGATTTTAGTCAAAGATTTCTAATCATGAAGGTATTCTCAGTCAGGTTGGTAAGTTGTTGTTGATCAAAGTTTCCGTTCAAAATATTCCTATCTATGCTATGAGTTTATTTAAAGCGCCTAAGAAATTTTCAGTTAATATTGTGAAAATCCAATGAAATTTATTATGGACTAGTACGCAAAAAAATATGATACACTTGGTAGCCTAGGATCAATCCTCCCTCCATAAAAAACTTGGTGGTCCTTCTACTTGAAGAATTGAAAAAATTAATATTGCGTTGTTTGCTAAGCAATTATGGAGATGTATTACAAAGAAGAATGAATGGAATCTGATTATTTATAATAAATATATTGGGAGCTATAATCATATTTGAGACTTCATGTAGGATAATCAAGTTGTTCTAGCTAGTTCAACTCTTGGGAACATTATTTCTCAGGGTAAGGCCCTTATTTCTATATGTTTAAGATAGTCCCTTGGTTATGGCTAGATTTTTTTTTAAATAGGATGATTGGTAGGCTAGGAATTTCTCTTAATCCCTTCTCTCCTAGGTTTCTCAATTCAAGGACTTCTATATCAGAATGATTGGCTTTTGAGTTTTTTTTATTATATTGTCTATGATAACTTATAAATTTATCTTTATTGGATCACACTTTTTCTATTCATTAAAGTTTTCTCTCCAATATCCATATCCCCTATGTTCATTTGGAGAACATGAAGGTTTAGGCTAGCTTCTCATATGCTTCTTTTCTTATTTATAATGTCTTCAAGTTGCAAGTTGATTTGTGTTCGCCTTTACTTTTCTAGCCCCTAATTTAGAGCCTAAAGCTTGTCCCCAAAATTCGTATTTTTTTTTTGGCTCCGATCTTAGATAAAATTCTTACAATTAATGATCTCTATCAAAGGAAATTTCTCATACCCAATAGATTCCTCTTGTTTGAAGAGGAGGCTGAAAGTGGTTTTCATATCCTTTTTGAATGAATGCTAGGAACCGTAACGTTCAGCAAGAAAAACATAGGGATCTCTTTTTCCCATGATTATCATGGCTTTTATTGTGGCTGGCGTCTTGTAGCAATGCTTTGTTTACCATAATTTTTATCAGTCCTTAGGCGTTGCTAAACTTCTCATGGATTTGGCTTTCTTTAATGTTTTGCTTGCTGAACGTTATGATGGAGTTTGCAGAGTTGGCATGTTTTAAGTGTTGTTCTCTCAAACGAGTTTATATCTATTTATTCACCACTGCTTTTGGATTGTTGAAATGCTTGGTTCGGCGCCTTTCCTAATTCCCTGCATTCTTGGAGACGACATATCTTTGGAGCATTCTGTCATTCAGTTCGCATACCTTGTTCATGCTTCCAAATTTCCAATGCAATGCATATCTACGGGAAAAGCTTGACCAAACAACACCTTGGTGTTTTCTAAAGAAGCAACGTTATTTCAGAGTATAGTTACACGAGTCTGTAACTTATCAAAATGTTCATTCACCAGTGCAGTCACACTCCTCTGTAACTTATCAAAATGTTCATTAAACTCAACCTGGATTTTTTTTTTTGATATATTTTGGCATAATCATGTTATTTATTTTTGTTTATCTAATTTCTCCTCTTTGTAATAGCTTTCATGAGCATAGGAAGAAATCGAAGTACCCAGTCCTCCATGATGGTCTCATCCTTCTAATTATAGAGTATGCCAAATCTATGTCTATTCCCCTAAAGTCCTCCCAGCTTAAACAAAAAATCGACTATTCCGAAATTTTTGTACTTCATTACTCTGATATGTCCACTAATACAATGGATGCTCATATAGATAAGGAGTCGTATTTCCATCTTAAAAATTGGAAAAATATAAAATTGGAAGAATTCAAAGATGAAATATAAAAAAGTTTCAAAGCCCTCCAAGTCTAATCGTTATGAAACTAATGGAGATGATGAGGTCTATGTCCCCTGTGTTTCTCATACTCGTCATGATGTAGAGTATGCCCCTGCTTCTTATACTCCTCGCTAGGTTGGGGTTGAAAATGAGAAATGGCTCACCTTTGATGTTAAAGAATCATTTACGACTTGTGTCACCATAACCTTTTATGTCATGAGAAATATCGTCTAATATATATAGATCTTACTGCCATCATTTTTCTCATGAGAATTTTAAATCAATCTTTTAGATATAAAATATGAATTAATTCTCCTAAATCTATAAAACACTTATTGCAAGTATATATTTTAATATTAACATCCTAAACAAACAACTTTTGATTATAAATGGTATCACTTATCTCATCCTCACAATTCAAATAATTACCTTCATTTATATACTTTTTGGACTTTTTAAACTTCAATTTCATAACATTTAAGTACAATGTGTAAACTTACCACAATATTTACAATTCTCTTTTTCTTTACATTGGAAATTTATTTAGATGGTCTTCCATATTAATATTGTTTGTCATCTTTACAGCTTCACATATTTACCTCATTTGTTCTTTACTCATTATTTTCCTTTGCATAGCTTCTCGCATTTGGTTGTCATAGATGAATTTGTTGTCTAAAGTTTACTATCCACAAACTTCATCATTTCCTCTTCTTGTAGAAATATGCAAAAGAAGATGCATTTTCGTTTGCACCAATTTGATAATGCGCACTTGATAATCGGTCACCATTGTGTTCAAAGTAACAATAACTAAATCACTACTTGAAACTTGTTCACCAATATCACCCAATTTGTACCTTAATTATTTAACCATGAACAAATAATCAGTAATATGTTTATTCACTTCAACTTGAATTGAAAGTAATTATGTAGTAATCATAGATTTGCACAATAGAGGATTCATCCAAGAGCAAAGACATAAAAAGGCATAACGTCAATAATCAATCTCGTAATGGGTATCATTGAGAGAAATTTCTCTAATTCATTAATAGTAAAAGGTAGAGTATTATAGAATAAATCAAATAATAAGATATCATGCTGACACACACATCATGGATGGTGTTCTCAGATGCTGATAAACCTATGCACTAATAGCTTGCAAATCTATTATTGATATTTTAAAACATGTAAATTGTACAAAACAACGAGCTACATCTTTCTAAATATATTAGAATTAATCTAATAGAAGAGAGTGTATATATATATATAGAACGCGTTTCTTTAAAGTAAAAAACAAACAAGCGGACGGATATTTTCCCAACAGCATAGAACGCGTCTCACAACTCCTTGTAAACATCAAGCCTGCAGTGCTTCGTGAGAAGGGCTCCATAGTCCAAACAAAAAATAGGTTCTCTCAACTATTCTTTTTCCAAATCCATCTCCTCTTCCAACGCAATTTGGCTGTGGAGAAAACGAGTAGAGGCCAAAAGACGAAAGTCGCCGTAAAGAACAAAGTTGAAGGCCGCGGAATTGCTAATGATAATGTCCTTTAAATACAAGATTTCTCCGCTGTGAAACAAGTGCTTCTAAGTGGTGATATTAAGAGTGATAGAAAGATGGAGTTTAACGCAGCCTGCGTGATGATGATGTTATTGGCTTTCAGTATTGTGGGAATGACATATGCGTCGGATCCTGATATTCTCTCTGATTTTGTTCTGCCTCCGGGCCAGAATTCATCAAATATTGATGGCAATTTCTTCACCTTCACGGGACTCCGAGAGGTTGGAAGCAACAATATAAGCGGGATGAGCAATGCGAAGGTGACCAAGGCATCAATGGCAGAGTTCTCTGCTTTGACAGGGCTGAGAGTTTCGATGGAGGTGCTGCAGTTCGGTGGTGGCGCGGTGAACCCTCCTCACACTCACCCTCGCGCTTCTGAGCTTCTTTATCTTATCACCGGATCTCTCCACGTTGGAGTGGTTGACACCACTGGAAAGCAATTCACACAGAACCTCTATACCGGAGATATGTTCGTGTTCCCCAAGGGACTCCTCCACTTCCAATTGAACAACGACTATAACAACCACGCAATTGCTCTTTCTGCCTTTGGAAGCGCCAACGCCGGCACTGTTTCGTTGCTCTCTTCTTTCTTTCGGTAGTCATGTTCTGGCAAAGGCAGACGCCAACACTATTCAGATGCTCATCACTTCTTTCTTCACCACTTCTTTCGCGCTTCTACCTTTCCCGCTTCTCTTCTTTATACACACTTTTTCTGCTTTTGATAGAGATCGTCACTTGTTTATTCTACTTTTCCCGCTTCTCTCTTTTC
>MU227225.1:1742464-1765341 GCA_018584345.1 Thuja plicata
ATTGATCAAAACTATTACAGCTTACAATACACTTGCAATGCAAGTTCTTTCAGAAGATTTCAAAACCCTTGAAGACAAATCACGGCAGCATAAAATGTTCCAACAATACACTCGCATCACATCTCTTTGCAACCCTAACAAACGCTTATATCATGCGCTTCACTTTTTAGGGCTACTCCCCGGACCCCACGATTGGGGAAGAGTGTACAGTACTCAAATTTATCAGTTGCCACATGTCTTCACCTGTCATTGAATCTTCCTGACATAGCTCTTAAGTGTCATAGGAATTCGTCATAACCGTTTTAGCCATGATCTCCTTACACACAATTCAAGATGCCGACACATCAACATTATTTGCAAGAAATACATTTTACAAAATAAATAGTAAGAATAGGAATTATCCAAGGTTGAGACACCTTATTCCTAACAATCTTGACCATTCAATCTTAAGGGAGAATCTTTTCCAATCAAAGGGACACATCATCAAACTTAACATTAAGTCACCTCGTTATCATGGTTATTGAAATTTATCCCCTTCACCTTGGGAAATCCTATAAATAGGAGACATAATTAGAGTAAAAGGGATCCACCTTCATGTAGAGTAATTTCATAATTCTATTTTGTGCATCCACTATCACTAAAACAAAGATGTAATGCTGGTTTGGACATCAACTTCTATCAAAGCATATGCACAATGTTGGTTTCCACATCATTTCTTCATTAGGCATCATTATAATAAAGATTTTTCATCTTACTATAGTTGTTTTGGTCATTTAGAATAGAATTTATATTGATATTAGCTCAATCCATCTTATAATCTCATTTTCTAAGTTGTTACTTAAGATCAATTTCCAGCTGAGAGCATTAATTAAGCCCTTAGAACTAGAGAGCCATAAAATGCTTATGATTTCTTTCAATTCATTGCTTTAAACTAATCTTAATGTTTAATTCATTAATCATATTAATGTTTTATGAAGGTTTTTGATACTCAACTTACACACACAAATGACCCCCACTATGGGCCCCACACCCCTCATTCTAAAAAATTTATGGACAATTTATGTTGTAGACTTTATGCTAGTTTTATAAAAGTATAGCAGAAGAGCACATATGCAGATAATTTCTTTGCATACATATCAAAGTTTCTTGCATATGATCCAAATTTTGTCGCATCTATTCAATTTCCTTTCCCATCTGATCTAAATGTTTTTTGATATGCTCCAAATTATTTTTCATTTCCTCTAAATAATTTCAAATATGCTCAAAATCTTGCTCACAACTTTTTCTTGTTCATTAGAAATAATTTTCACATTGGGTCAAAATTATTTTGCATTTGAAAAAAATAATTGTGCATCTGATCCAAATTATTTCGCGTTTGATCAAACAATTTGTGCATTTGATAAAAATAATGTTGCATATGCTCACAATAATTGAGCATCTAGAATAAAAAAATTCTTATGCTTTGTAATTTTGGAATTGCAAAAAAATATAGGTTGTTTTTGGTCTAATTAGTTTACTGGTTACTTGTTGATGCCTAAAAGTCAAAAAATGAAGAAATTTGTTTGGAGATTACCCAATTATTACATCCAAAAGTCAATTAAAAAGGAAAACATATATGAAGAGAAAGTACAATGGGAAAATGAGTTGGAAACACTTAGTGAAAAGGCAAAAGCGTACAATAAATATGTGAGGATCATCAATGTATATCAAGCTGAGTCTAGAGTAACAATCAACTTAGCTGGTTATCCTTTGTAGATTTCATCGATTCAGAATTATTTATTTTTAAAATTATTTGGATTTTGTTAACTTTAGATTGCTTGTGTTGAACTAACATTCTTCAAAGCGTTGAATGCTAAGGAGCTAGAACTATCGCCAAAGTAAGGTAAAAAAGAAAAAAATTATCAAAAGTGTGTCATCATCATTAAAGGTGCACACTAAAAAATGTAAATTATTTATTCGTACTTCTTTCAATTTTTGAAAATTAAATTCAAACACGTAGACTAATTAAGATACCTTCTTGTTTGTGAAAAAAGATCGTAAGACTATGTTCTCACCTTTTAGAGATGATCAAAATACCAGACCTATCAGAGTTCTCTTAGTTAAAAAATGTCTAAAAATTAACCATATGTTCTTTTTGTTTGGAGTCTAAGGATTGTAGGGATATGCTCTCACCTTTCAAGTTACCAGAATAGTAGACCTATCCTAACATTGATTTAATTCAAAGTAGTGAATTTATTTTAGCCATAGTGGGCCTTCTGTGCTGAAAATGTGACACACTTCTATGAGTAATTATATTCAAGATTTCTCAAGAATGAGGTCTCAAATGACAACTCATAGCTCCCTATTCATGGAGTGCAAGGGTTTGTAATGGAGGCCCCCAGTTTAGACGTAGTTTATGCCCATGCAAGTACACCATGAAATGAGAGATTCAAAGAGGAAGAGCAAGAATTATAGTCACCATGATTACCAAATATGCATTGCAAATGAAAATGGAAGCTATTCTATATGATAACAATGCATGGAAGGAAAGTAATCTATATGATAATAATGCATGAATGGAAATATGCAAGATAATCTATGAAAGAAATATGAATCTAAATTAACATGAATCTACTCTAAATGGATTTCCATGAATGAATGAGAAAATAAGACAAGAAGAAGAAGTTGCATGGTTCAATCTCAAATGCTCAAACTCTCCTCCAAAATTGCTCTCCAAACCTGCAGCATAACAATAGCATAAAAGTGCATCTCCAAATGAGAAGGGGTTTCCTTTTAAAGAGCAATGGACGGTAGAGATTAAGAGCTAAAAAGAAATGAGCAATGGTGGAGATTAAATCTTGGTTGATCCATGTGCTCATATCTTGAAAATAAAAAATCAAAGGCTATGATTAAGAGACAAAAAGCCCACCTCTTGGAAAGTGTGTGAAGAAAAAAGATTTTAATTTATTTTAATTTAATTTATTTCCTTTTTCAATACAAAGAGGGATTTAAGTGAGGGATTTATTTAATTAAAAGAGGGATTTTCTTTTAATTAAATAAGGTCATTTTATTTAATTAAAAGATAGATTTTAATTAAATAAGATAATATTATTTAATTAAGAGAGATTTTAATTAAATAAGATAAGATTATTTAATTAAAAGAGATTTTAATTAAATAAGATAAGATTATTTAATTAAAAGAGACTTTAATTAAATAAGATTATTTTATTTAATAAAAAGGGATTGTTTTCTTTTAGTTAAATAGGATAATTGATGAAATGATCAAACCTTATAAAATATTTAAATAACTAAATTAATTATGATTTGACCAAGGAAATTGATTTTAATTGAAAATGCTGCAAGGTATTGATTTAGGAATTTGATAAATTGAAGAATGGGAGCCCATAGTCTAGGTGACCATTTTAGGGTGCATACATTTGCCCCTGTTTGAATAATGTGTGATCTTTATGGGAGCACATGTAGTCAAAGAATGCAGTTGCAGTGTGAGATCGATTTGGGATCACAAAACAACCCAGACATGTGATTGACGGATGGGAACACATCAGTTTAAAGACAAGTTGTTTGAAAAAGACAAGGTCAACACCCCTATAAAAATGTAATTGACATGTCTAAGATAAGAATCTCAAGAAAGGTTTCCCCAAGCAGAGAAATTGATAGGATTGATAAAGCTAAATCAAGGATTGAAGTTTGATAGGTACTGCCCCCTCATGATCGAAATTGAAATGAGATACAAGAGAAAAAACAAATTGATAAATTTGATCAAATCGAACTAAAGATAAGGTTATTGAAGTAAGATGAAAGATATAAGGATCATAGAACCAGGGTAGATCATCAAGCATGAAATATTATACACCAAGGTTGAATTAGAAAAAAAGAAGTAGGGTGAAAGCGAATGGAAGATAGAAGTTTGGAAGAGATGGAAAGAAATGGAGAGAAGAAAGATAATTTTCCTTAAGAAAGAGAATGCCCCAAAATCAATCAACTGTTTAAGATAGAAAATTTTGATTGAGATCACGAAAGAAGATAAGGAAATGATGATCAAACATGACCACAGTTGATTAAAAGTCCACAAGAAAGATTAAGGAAACCCACTCAAACTCATAATGCATCCTAAAATGCAAACTAACATGAGGTATAACAATGCAAGCTACATAAAAATGCAAAGGTGTACTTCCAATAGAGAAACTCTAACATAGGACTTTGTGTTCATAATTCATTTACAAAATGTTAAGGAACTTATTTTCATCATTGGGCCATTACTAACGGACATTGAAAAATCACACAATCATCACTAGTCACAAGGGCAACTATGAAGATATGAATGTGATTTATATCGGATTGGAATGTGGAAAGATTCTAACATAAGCATCAAAGACATAAAGGTCAAGATGACTTTGATGTTAGCTTACCCAATTTAATATAGCAAAACCACACTCGCATCAAGGCATAGATGCCAGGATGACCAGAAGAACGGTTGTGCAAAAATTGTCAAGGATGATACCTCAAATATTCTAAGTGTTTCAAGGGAACAACAAGAGACACTCAATAGTTTCAAAACCACACCCACAAGAAGAAAGCAAATAAAAACATGCCCCATGCCCCAACTCCTCTACCTATGCATCCTAGAGAGGCTTATTAGACAAGGACACTCAATGAAAATCAATAACAATCAACACACAAAGAAAAGATCATGACATAGCTCAAGCATTTAGTTTTGTGTTTAAAAATTTAAGTTTGTCAACTGATACTGAGTTTCAAGGATAAGGATCGAATGATTGCAAGCAGGGAAGATCACATGAAAAAACTGAGTAAGACCAAACAGATAAGTGTTGAAAAACACTTGATGTCAGGGGTTGTGTTGAAAAAAATAGTGCAGGTGGTGTTGAAAAACACCGTTTATGAGATGTCCTAAAGACTAACGCATCCAAGAGACCAAAGCTAACATAGTTATGCCACCTAGACAGAGATAAAGACCAATTCCAAACCAAGGCATGATGGAGAAAGGCTAAGTGTCAAGGACATATGCAAAAAAATAGGACTGCAAATGCCTCAAGTAGTGCCTATTTCTAGGTTTTCACCACTTGGATTTTATTACAATCTTTTGCTACCAAGGCGCCTGTTTCCAGTTTTTCACCAAGGCACTTTTTCTATTTTTTTTGAATTTTTGAATTTTTTTGTATTTTTGGAATATATAATTTTTTTGGAGATACATCAAAGTGTCTATTACTAGGTTTTCACTAAGATGATCATTTTTTCAAGACATTTTTTATTTTTATAATTTATGACAATATATCATTTTTTAGAATTAATGACAATATATCATTTGTTCCAGTCTCCCTAGCATGTCCCACAAGACTTTATAAAATTCACAAGGAAAGCGATCACATCCTGGGGACTTATCGTAAGCCATGGAGAAGGAAGAATCCTTGAGGTCTTGAACACACAAATTCTTATCACCAAAAAATGTGTTGAGAGTTTGAGAGATGATTAGGAACACAAGATAAGAAATCATCAAAGGTTTGATGAGAGGTTGGAGTGGAAGCCTAGCTTGTGAAAACTTGCTTATAGTGTGCAAAACAAGCTTGCAAAATATCATGAATCTCAGTGAGGACTTAGTTTTCATCTGTGATCCTTTTAATCCTTGAAATGGAATTCTTGGGATGTCTTGAAGAGAAAAAAATATTTACTAGCATGATCTCCCACTTTCAACCAATGCAAACATGCCTTTAGTTGAGCTCCCCTAGTAGAATAATTGCAACCTCTTTTGCATGACAAATTTATGCCACCATAAGATGTAAATATGGGGAGGGAGGCTAAGCTACCATATCAGAAATAGCTTAATGTAATTTCTTGGTTGTTGTGGCATAAGACTGGCAGCAAAAACATGCCAACTATTTTCTATAAAAATTGAGAAAGCATGTAGTGCGATTAATGGTTGTGTTCCACCATGAAATCCACCCTAATAATTGTTTGGGCCTAGGTTAAAGGTTCCAAAATTTCTTTATGTGGGCCAGAATTGAGACATTATTGAGGAATGATATGTTGAGAAAAAGGTAGCGAAGACAAACATGGACGGTGAATAGTCCATCCTGATACAAAATTTAATGAGAAAGTGGTCTGACATATTAATATATGGAAAAGGAAAAAAATGGAAATTCTTGGGATGTCCCAAAGGAAAAAATAGATTGCGACAAGATCATAGTGCAATCAAGCCACTAAAACCTTGTAAGAGTTGGCTCAAAATTTTCTCCAGGTATGCCAAGCGGCATGTTGGAGATGATGATTGAGATTGGGATCTGAAAGCCCCAATTTATTATGCATGTAAAACCAAGTCTCTTATTCTCATGTTGTCTATAAAAAGGGTGAAATGCCATTCTTATCAGAAGCCAATTCAATCATATTAAAATCACCACATAAAATCTAAGGGGAAGATTGAAGAGAATCAACAATCCATCACCATAAAAAGCTCTTTCCACAACATTATTGGGACCATAAATATTAATAACACCAAACATATGATTATTAATATTTATAAGAGTCTAGACCAGCCTATGCATTGGATCTTATCTATGATCTATAACTATATTTTTCCAACATGGAACCAAAAATGTAACTACCCTTCATCTACCAACCTCGTGGGATGATGAGAAAACCAAACTGTTGGGACAAATAGCTATATAGATTGTAGAAATATGAAATCCTAAAATATTAATCTCCTAAAGGCACAAAAGATATGTGTGGGGAAATTCATGATGACCATCCCTGAAAGTGTATTTTTGGGGAGGTCTGTAAGACCCCGGACATTACAGGAGATAAAATTAATTAAAAAAATTCATTCATAGTATCCTCGTCCCCTAGAGAGGTTAATTTATTATGCATGAAGGTCGACTCAAATTTGAAAGCTAGATAAAGGTCACCTAGAAAAAGAACATACTTCACTGGCCCTACATTGTCAATCTCGTCACAGATAGAGGGACTGCAAGAACAATGATGAAAAAAGACATAGAGCTCTGTTGGATCAGAAAAAGGTAAAGAATCCAAGGAGACAATGGGTAGAGTGATCAATGATGCCAAAGAGGCTTGAGAAGTCCCCTGAGAAAGAGGGTATGACATAAGCTTAGTGGCCTTCACTGGAGCCGATGGATTACTGCAAGCCTGCTTAGGCTGAGGTTTCATTCCCTTGTGTTCCTTTGCAAACCATATTAGTCTAGGATGTCATTGTTTGGTGGCCCAATTATTAGCCTCAGAGGGAAAAGGAATGACTAGTTCTTTAGGAATGACCCTTGGTTAAGAAGCAACCAAAGGACAATCTTTAATCTTGTGATCCAAAGAGTGACAATGGAAAAAATGTTGGATAAATTGAGATACATTACCTTATAAGTGAAGGTACGCCCGCCAATAAAAAAATATATGGAATCACAAAGGTCCTAGGCAATAATAATCTCTATACAAACCCTCTTCTAAGGGAAAACATGAAAAAAATGGCCAGGTCTAAAAACATAACTCGGCCAAGTGATTGTACTATGTTTTGTAGGAAAGGCCAATAAGGCAAATGAAGATAATGAAATTTGAACCAAACAAGGAATTTCAGCTTCTTGTCTTTGGAGATGGTAAAGTCTCTCAACCAAGGCTAGAAAACTAACAAAGAAGTATGAACAAACCACAGACCATGCTTGAGAACACCATCAACATGTGATATGTTCCTAGTGTAGGAGTGGTGGGAATTGTTCAACCATCAAATTTTTGTTTAGAAATCCTTCTCAAGGCTCATGTTAAGTTGAGTTTTTTCTAGGGATGTTTTAGAGTAATCTTGTTTATTTTTTCAAATTTGTGTGTTTTAGTTGTGGTAAGTTATGTCACAAGACCCTAATGTTGTGATTGTAATCCAAATAGGAAAAATAGGTGAAATAGAACCTAGTGTGACCAAATTGGTCTATTTAAGTTTTTTTTAGGCTTCAAATTTAATTATTGGTCAACTCAAACCCATACATTGGGTTAGAGAAATGTAATAGGTGAAATGTCAAAAGATGTAAAAGTTATCGAGCAACTTTTGCAACTTTGAAAAGTTGCTCGACAACATTTTGACAAAAAGTTGAAAACTTCCTTAAGGTATTTATGGGTCAGTTTGGATAGTTGACATAGGTCAAGGGGACCTATTTAAGCATTTTTCATGCCTTTTACAAAGGTTGGATAACTTCTGTAGATAGTTTTCAAGAAAGACAATCAGACAGTTTTCTAAGACAGTTGTAATTTCTTCCTTTCAAGTTGTAGAAGTATTGAATGGATTTAATCCATGTTCTTTTCAATGTAATTAGAAAATTTTAGCTTTTTGTAATATTTTGTGGAGTAGTTTAGTCTTTTGGTGTGATTTTACTAGTGTAAAGCTAATTCTATCCATGTTATTGGTTCACTGGATCAGTCAGGGTTTGTACATACAAAATGGCTTTATAGTGAAGTTCTCACCATGGTGTACATCCGAGCCTTGGGGGAATGGAAATGGGGTCTATATATAAAGTTTTTCTTTTTTCTAGAGAATTGGAAGTTGCAGCAATTAATTTTAGCCTATTTCCCTAGGCAATCTCCTCCATAGCCTGGCTAGGGAAACAAGAGTGATAGTGTGGTTGGACTTGCAAGAGTGGATTGAAAATACAAATCCAATATCTTGGTCACAACTTTAAGAAAATTGCAGAGCCTTGTGAACAATATGTACATTTCTTGAATCCAATTAAATGAAATTAGGAAGCAATTTGTAAAGATTGGGTCATTTCATGGCAAATTATCCTAGTTAGGGTTTTGTGGTGTACAGAAAGTTTCAAAGATCAAGACCAAGAAAATATCTTGTTTTTTTTATCAAAGGGTGTCTAGATCACATATTTGTTTAGGGGGGTCTGTTGAAGTTTTAAGAAGGAAATCCAAAACCCTACAAAATAGGGCTAATATAAAGCTACAAGCTAGTAGCCCTTGTTTATAGGAAGTTTGAGCAGCGATGGGAGAAAGAACCATAAATTTTTGTGTGGTTGCATTTATTGTCACAAATGAGTAAAGAACATAGCCTAGACTCCTGCAAGGTCATACTAATGGGTTGGTGTGTTGAAGTGTGAGCTTACACTAGTGAGCTCAATTGAATAATAAGTTAGTTGTGAACTTAGAATTGGTAGGGGAGTTGAAGAGTGGGTTAGGAGGTTGGCTCATATTCCTCCTAGGATCATAGGTGATTAGGAAAGCCCTAGGAAGTCCTTGAGGGACTAGTGGAGAACTAGTGATTATTTCAAGAATCAAATAGCCTCCCTATCAAATTGGTATTAGAGCCCTATAAGATTTGGGCTAGTTAGTGTGTTGTATGTCAGACAGAGAATCAGTTGGGAAAACCAACATGGTGACTAATGCAGAGTTAGCCAAGAAGGGTGATGACCAATATTTGGATAATATATTTCTCAGAGAAATGATAGCACAATTAGAATAGAAATTGGGTGAAGTAGAGGAGAAAATAGAAGAATTTAGTGGTAAGAAAGGTGAGAAAGAAGGAAAGGGTAAAGCCATGGAAGTTGAAGATGAGGTTCCAGAGCTTGACCCTGTCATTCAAGAAGAGCCATTCCTTAAGGCCTTGAAGGATATGGGTGGAAAATATTTGGAGGGAATTTCTCTTTTTAGTAGAAAGATGGAGCCAAGAGAATCACTTTGAATGTGATGGTATGAGTGAGTCCCAAAAGGTCAAAGTAGCCAAATCAAGGTTAAGGGGAGCTACCTTAACTTGGTGGAAATCCATTTAAGTAGAGAGGGAGAAAGAAGGTAAGATTCCCATATCTACTTTGAAAGGAATGGTGGAAAAGATAAAAGAATCTTATATGCCAGAGGATTATGAAATCCAAATGCAAAAGAAAATATAGAATTTGAGACATAGGAAACTTGATGTGAACTCTTATACTAAGAAGTTTCAAAAATTGTGTTTAATATCCAAGGTCCAAGAAGATGAAAGTATCAGAGTGGCAACGTATCTCAATGGTTTCATATGGAATATCCAAGAGGAAATAAGTTTTCTAAGCCCCAAAAAATTCCAAAAATGTTATCAATTGGCACTTAAGGTGGAAGAAAATGGTAAGAAGAAACACCAGTTTAGAAATAGAGGTAGGAGAGAGGAAGAGACAATAGAGGGAATAGGGTTAGTTTTGGTGTCTGAAGTATAGACCAAAGGTCCCAAGGAGAATATAAAATTAAAGATAAGAGTGGAAAGATAGTGGGAGGGGAAGTTATGGTAGAGGAAGAGGTCTTGGAAGAAATAATAGTATAGGTAGATCTAGTGGAGGTAGAGGATCTTATTTTTCTTACATGAAATGTCTTTACTGTCATCAATTAGGGCACCCAACTTATAGATTCCCTTAAAAGAACTCTTCTTATCAAGGGGATAGGAGAGTTACTTATGTACAATAGGAAACAATAAGTGTAAAATCTCCTTAAGTGATTTTGGTTTCAGAGGTTGGATAAAACCTAATGATTAGAAGAATCCTAATCAAAGAGCCTATTATAGAAGAATCTAAAAAAAGAGGTATTTATTCAAGGTTAGATGTAAAATTGTGGGAAAAGTGTATAAAGTTATTATAGACTCTTGGTCTACTGACAACATCATCTCAGAGGAAGCAAATAATAAACTAACATTTTCTAGAATAGCTCATAGAAGCTCATATAGAGTTAAATGACTTAATAAGGGGTAAGATGTGTTGGCGAATGAATAAGAATGAGTGAAGCTTGCTATAGGAGGATACAAATAAAATATTTTATGTGATGTTTTATGGGAATGGATGCATGCCATATACTATTGGGAATACCATACAAGTTTGATAGAAAAGCCATACATGATGGTGAAAAGAACTCTTTCTCTTTTTTCAAAAGAATAAAGTTACTTACAAGATTAAATCTTTGGTGGATGAAGAAGGTAAGACCGTGCATCCCAATGTGTTATTGGTTAGTGGAAAAGAGTTCTTGGAGACACTTAAAGAGGGAGAAGGATATAGATTTTTTGTTATTGTGAAGCCTAAGGAAGAAGAAAAGACTAGAAAAGTAGACATGTGTACACAAAGATACAATGTCTCTTGGATAAGTACACAAGAATTATCAATGATGGAAATCCTTCTACCCTACCATCAAATACTATAGTAAGTCATCAGATTGAATTTTTTCTAGGAGCATCTTTTCTAAATAAGGCTCCTTAAATAATGACAACCCAACAACATGAGGAGATAGCCAGACTAGTGCAAGAACTCCTTGACAATGGTATTATTAGAAAGAGCGTAAGCCCTTGAGAAGTCCCAATAGTACTAGAACCTAAGAAAGGATGCACATGGAGGATATGTATAGACTCTAGAGCCATCAATAGGATTAACATTAGTTATATATTCCCTATATCCAGAATTGAAGATCTTATGGATTTTTTGTGAGGGGTACAATACTTCACTAAGATAGACCTAAAGATTGGCTATCATTAGATAAGAATAAAGGAGAGAGATGAATTGAAAACTCCCTTCAAAACCACTGAATGACTCTATGAATGGTTTTTCATGTCATTTGGAGTCCCCAATGCTCCTACCACATTCATGAGACTCATGAATGAAGTCCTTAAATACTTTTATAATAAATTTGTAGTTGTTTATCTAGATGTTATATTGATATTTAGTAGAACTAAAGAAGAACATCTTAGGCATGTTTAAATTGTTTTGAAATAGTTGCAAGATGAAGAACTAGCCATAAAATTTGAGAAAAGTGAATGTGAGAAGTAAGAATTAGTTTACCATGGCTTTGTAGTGTCTAAAGGAGATTTGAAGAAGGATACCTGAAAAGTATGATCTATACTTAGTTGGCCAACTCGAAAAACATCTAATGAAGTGAGAAGCTTCCATGGGTTAGCTCAATTATATAGGAAGTTTATAATGCACTTTAGTGCAATTTGTGCTCATATGATTGATACTAATAAAGGTGGGTTGAAAACAAATTTCAATTGGAAAAAGGAAGAAAATAGGGGTTTTGAATTGTTGAAGAAGGAGGTGGAAAAAAAACAAGTTTTAATGCTACAAAGTTTTGAGAAACTCTTCACTTTAGAGTGTGATTCCAGTAACATTGTAGTATCTATAGTTTTGAGTCAGGAGAATAGACCAGTGTCATTATTTAGCGAAAATATTAATGAAGCTAAGAAAATATATTCTTCTTATGATTTAGAGCTTTATGCACATGTCTAATCACTTAGGAAATGGAGACACTACCTCCTACCCAAGTAGTTTGTAGTATATGCAGACAATCAAGCATTGAGTTTCATCAATTCCCAAGACAAGCTAAGTCATTGACATATTAAATGGGTCGAGTACTTGAATTCCTCAACATTCCATATCAAACATAAGAAAAGATAGTTGAAAAAGGTTACTAATGCATTCGGTAGAAGACTACTCATAGTTCAAGAGGCGCAGTTTAAAAGTATTGGGGTGGAAAGTTTGAAAGACCTCTATAAAGAGGATGAAGAGTTTGGGGAAGCCTATAAAGTATGCCAAGATTTGAAAAACTACTTTCAAAGTGAGTATATAGAAAATACATTGCAGAATGGAATACTATTTAAAGGGGGATAATTATGTGTACCAAAGGGGTAAATGAGGGATAATTTGATGTAGGAGAAGCATTATGGATGTCTTAGTGGTCATTTTGGACTGGATAAGACTTTGGAGCTAATAAAAAGGTTCTACTATTGGCATAAAATGTAAAAGTACAAGGAGATATGTGGAAAAATGTACAATATGCCAAAGAGCTAAATGCACATCGTCAAATGCTGGTTTTTATAAACCATTTCCAATTCCTAATAGACCATGGGAGTGTGTGAGCATATATTTTTTTAATGGTTTACCTAAGACTAGGACTGATTATGATATAAAATATATTGTTCTTCATATATTTAGCAAGATGAGTCATTTCATCCCATATAAGGTGACTCATGATGCCATTCATATAGAACATTTGTTTTTCAAGGAGATATTTAGGATTCATGGGCTCCCAATAAACATAGTTTCAGATAGGGACACCAAATTCATAAGGCACTTTCAGAAAAATTTATGGAAGAGATTAGGAACTAACTTGTCTTTTGGATATGCTTATTGTCCATAGATTGATGGGAATAATGAGATTGTAAATAAGACACTTGGGAAAATTTGAAGGTGTTTGATGAAAGAATATAGGAAAGCTTGGGATCAAGTCTTCCATCAAGCCAATTTTTCCTACAATGATACAATGTATAGAACCACAGGGAAAAGTCCTTTTGAATTAGTCTATGGAATGCATCCTAGGGGTGTATATGAACTAAGAGATCTTGTAAAAATAGAAGAAAAAGGTGGTCATGCATAAGAATTTTCACAATCCATGAAGGAAGTGCACGAGCAAGTGAAAAATACTCTCGTGGAGAACACTTTGAAGATCAAAGACAGAGTTGATGTTAGAAGAAAGGATATCCAATTTGCAGTAGGAGATTGGGTCATGGTTCATTTGAACAAGGCTAGAATCTAGAAGGGAGTACTAAGAAAATTTCAAAGGAGAAGGATAGGTCCTTATAACATCATAGAAAAGTATGGAAACAATGCCTAAAAGGTGGACTTGCCTAAGGATATAGCACTTTCACCTACATTAAACATTGAATATTTGGTAGAGTATAAGGGTCCTAGTCCTAAGGAAGAAGATAAGGATGTTGATGTGAAAGAAATGATCAAGGATGTAACATTTCCTTCACCATCCAAGCGTACGACAGAGAGGGTCCTAGACAAAAGGATTGTGAAGAAGGCCAGAAAGGGGAACTACATGGAATACCTTATCAAGTGGGCACAATTGCCAGAAGAAAAGACTACCTGGATACCTGAAGGTAACTTGACAAATTTAGTAATAGATCTTTCAACTCTATCTACTAAGATAACTTGAGCTCTTGTCATCAGGGGGAGAATGGTGCACGAGCACCTACAGGTTGGACTTGTTCAACCATCATATTTTAGTTTGAAAAGCCTTCTCAAGGCTTGTTTTAAGTTGAGTTTTTTCTAGGAATGTTTTAGAGTAATCTTGTTTAGCTTTTCAATCTTATGTGTTTTTGTTGTGGCAAATTGTGTCACAAGACCCTAATGTTGTGATTGTAAGACAAATGGGGAAAATAGGTAAAATGACACCTAGTGTGCACATTTAGTTTATTTAAGTTGTACTTAGGTTTATAATTTAATTTTTGGTCAATTAGAACCCATACATTGGGTTAGAGAAATGTAATAGTTGAAATGTCAAAAGATGTAAAAGTTTTTGAGCAACTTTTTCACCTTTGAAAAGTTGCTCGACAACATTTTTGACAAAAAGTTGCAAACTGCCTTAAGGGCCTTAAGGCAGTTATGGGTCATGTTGGAATTTATTGATAGGTCAAGGAGACATACTTAAGACTTTTTCATGCCTTGTATGAAGGTTGGATAACTTCTGGAGATAATTTTCAAGAAGGACAATCAGACAATTTTCAAATATAGTTGTAATTTATTGTTTTCGAGTTGCAGAAGTATTAAATGGATTGAATTCATCTTCCTTTGAATGTAATTAGAAAATTTTAGTTTTTTTTAAATATTATGTTGAGTAGTTTAGTCTTTTGGTGTGATTTTCTAGTGTAAAGTTAATTATGTTCCTATTCTTGGTTCACTAGACCAGTCAAGGTTTGTACATACAAAATGGCTCTATAGTGAATTTCCCACCGTGGTAAATACTTGAGCCTTGAGGCAATGGAAATGGGGTATATGTACATATTTTTATTTTTTTTAGAGAACTGGAAGCTTCAGCAATGAATTTTAGCCTCTTTCCCTAGGCAAGCTCCTCCATAGCCTGACTAGGGAAACAAGAGTGACACTATGGTTAGACTTGCAGGAGTGGATTGAAAAGAGAAATACAATACCTTGGTAGTGACTATAAGACCCTTGAGGAGCCTTTTAAATAAGAAAGATGTGTCTTGAATCCAATTGAATGGATTTTGGGAGAAATTTGCAAAGACTGGTTCATTTCCTAGAAAATTAGCCAATTTAGGGTTTGGTGGTGTACGAAAGGTTTCAAAGACCAAGACCAAGACCAAGATCAAGACTGAGACCAAGACCAAGACAAATAAAAGATCTTTTGTTTCCTCAAAGGGTGTCTAGATCACATATTTGTTTAGGGTGTTATGTTGAAGTTTAAAGAAGGAAAGCCAAAACCCTACAAAAATAACACTAATAGAAAGCTACATGTTAGTTTCCCTTGTTTATAGAAATTTTGAGTAGTGATGTGAGTGAATCCTAAATCTTTGTCAAGGTTAAATTTTTAGTCACAAATGAGAAAATAACATACCCTAGACTCCCACAAGGTCATACTAGTGAGTAAATGTGTTGAAGTGTGAGTTTACCGTAGTGAGCTCAGTTGAAGAATAAGTGGGTTATGAACTTGGAATTGATAGGGAAGTTGAAGAGTGGTTTAGGAGGTTTGATTAGATCCCTCCTAGGCTCATAGGTGAACAAGAAATCTCTAGGAAGTCCTTTAAAGACTAATGGAAAACTAGTGATTAGTTCAAGAACCAAAAAACCTCTCTATCAGTTCTCAAAGTGGAAAAGTAAAAAACCTTTATTAAGGTTCTAGACACCATCTAGATGGACCCCATAAGGAGACTCTAATTTGGTGACCGAATCTTTCAGCACACTCTTAGATGGAATTCTATCAAAAAAATAACCAATAAGGGTATGGTTTTCTAACCAGTCACAGGCCAAGTCAAAATATGAAACTAGTGAAACCGCATCTGGGGTAGAGGACTTACCTCATGGAAACCCTTGGGGATGAATTTTCTGGGATGCTTTCTTGGTAGAGCCATTGGCGGTAACAGCCAACACTTGGGCAACAGTAGCAATTGTTGAGCTAGAATTGGTCGCCTCTATTAAAACCTAAAATCTTGCTAAATGCGAGATGATAACTAAGTATAGCTAGACTAAAAAGGAAACCCTAAGGAAGACACAAACATGAAAGATAGTTGCAAAGCTCAAACTTTTCTCACAGGAGCATTCACTATTAAATAATTTTAAAATAAATAGGAATTGTTGATACAAAATAATAGCTAATAAAAAGCTAGTTGAATAATATTGATAGCTAATTATGAGACACATTATTATGAGTTTGGATTCTTTATATCTACACAAATCCTATTATTAACTTATTATAACACTCTCTTTAAGAAATAATTATATTTTAAAAGACTTCTAACATTTTTTAAATATTATTTTGTCAGACGGCTTAGGGAATGCATTAGCCATATTATTATTTGTGTTACAATATTAGAATTGTGCATATTCAGATTGAACCTTCTCTCTTACAAAATTATGTTAAATTTCAATGTAGCTTGATCTTACATGATAAAATCAGTTATTTTCCTACTTCATTGCACTTCAATTGTAATTGTTCCTCTCTATTGTCCCATATCTTTGAGAATCAAACTTTTAAGCCTTGATTAATAATGGGTGAAACTCATATTAATTTTTTCTTAATTCCTAAGACAAATATTACATTTGCAAGTTGTTTTATTTTTTCTATTATAAAATTGCACACTTGTGTCATCATAACATTTTATGTCATGAGACATATCATCTAATCTGTAGATCTTACTACCATCATTTTTCTCATGAGAATTTAAAATTAATCTTTAAGAAATAAAATATGAATTAATTCCCCTAAATCTATAAAACACTTATTGTAAGCATATATTTTGATTTAAATGGTATCACTTATCTCATCCTCACAATTCAAATAATTACCTTCATATATATAATTTTTGGACTTTTTAAACTTCATTTCATAACATTCATAAGTACAATGTCCAAACTTACCACAATATTTACAATTCCCTTTTTCTTTACATTGAAACTTTATATAGATGGTCTTCCATATTGATATTGTTTGTCATCTTTACACCTTCACAAATTTACCTTATTTTTTCTTTACCCATTATTCTCCTTTCTATAGCTTCTTGCACTTGGTTGTCATAGATGAGTTTGTTGTCTAAAGTCTACTATTCACACACTTCATCCTTTCCTTTTCTTGTAGAAATATGCATACTTAAATTTTAAAAAAGAAGATGTGTTTTCATTTGCACCAATTTGATAATGCGAACTTGATAATCAGTCACCCTTCTATTCAAAGTAACAATGACTAAATCACTATTTGAAACTTGTTCACCAATATCAACCGAATTTGTCACTTAATTATTTAACCATGGACAAATAATGAGTAATATGTTTATTCGATTCAACTTGGATTGAAAGTAATTATGTAGTGATCATAGATTTACACAACAGAGGAGTTGTCCTAGAGCAAAGACATAAAAAGGCATAACCACAATAATCAATCTCTTAATGAGTGTCATTGTGAGGAATTTCTCTAATTCATTAATAGTGAAGGGTAGAGTATTATAGAATAAGTCATATAATAAGTTATCATGCTCACACACTCATTATTGATGGTGTTCTCATATGCTTATAAGCCTATGCAATAATAGCTGGCAAATCTATTATTCATACTTTAAAATATGCAAATTGTGCAAAACAACGAGCTACATCTTTCCAAATATATTATAATTAATCTAATAGAAGAGAGTATATATATATAGAACGCGTTTCTTTAAAGTAAGAAACAAACAAGCAGACGGATATTTTACCGACAGCATAGAACGCGTCTCAGAAGTCCTTGTAAACATCAAGCCTGCAGTGCTTTGTGAGAAGGGTTCCTGAGTACAAACAAGAAATAGGTTCTCTCAACTATTCTTTATCAAAATCCATGTCCTCTTCCAACGCAATTTGGCGGTGGAGAAAACGAGTAGAGGCCAAAAGACGAAACTGGCCGTAAAGAACAAATTTGAAGGCCGCAGAATTGCTAATGATAATGTCTTATAAATACATGATTTCTCACTATGGGTAGTCAATAACCAATCAGAAATCCTTGTTTGTGGAGTGAAACAAGTGCTTCTACGTGGTGATATTAAGAGCGATAGAAAGATGGAGTTTAACATAGCCTGCGTGATGATGATGTTATTGGCTTTCAGTATTGTGGAATGACATATGCGTCGGATCCTGATATGCTCTCTGATTTTGTTCTACCTCCGGGCCAGAATTCATCAAATATTGATGGCAATTTCTTCACCTTCACAGGACTCCGAGAAGTTGGAAGCAACAATATAGGCGGGATGACCAATGCGAAGGTGACCAAGGCATCAATGGCAGAGTTCCCCGCTTTGACAGGGCTGAGCGTTTCGATGGCGGTCCTGCAGTTCGGTGGTGGCGCGGTGAACCCTCCTCACACTCACCCTCGCGCTTCTGAACTGCTCTATCTTATAACCGGATCTCTCCATGCTGGAATGGTTGACACCACCGGAAAGCAATTTGCGCAGAACCTCCATGCAGGAGATATGTTCGTGTTCCCCAAGGGACTCCTCCACTTCCAATTGAACGACTATAACAACCACGCAATTGCTCTTTCTGCCTTTGGAAGCGCCAACGTCGGCACTGTTTCACTGCCCTTTTCTTTCTTTCGGTAGTCATGTTCTGGCAAAGGCAGACGCCAACACTATTCAGATTCTCACCACTTCTTTCGCGCTTCTACCTTTCCCGGTTCTCTTCTTTATACACACTTTTTCTGCTTTTGATAGAGATCGTCACTTGTTTATTGTAATTTTCCCGCTTCTCTCTTTTCCCCGCGAATCATCATATTTGTGCATTTATATGTCTTCACCAAACTTAGGTATATGAATTTTCAAGAGTTTCATAGATTTCGAGCTTCGTATCTGACACTATATACTTTAATTGTTATAGATTATGTCATGTCAAGGCTAAGAAGCAGTCTATTGATGCGCAGTGTTAACGGATAAATGCGCAGTAGAAATTGATGAATGCGCAGAAATCGGAGACGGATGTGCAGGTATGCCTGTAGAATTTTTCACACGGGAAAACTAGAAAAAAATGTCAATTTGTGGGGTTACGATTCTATGGTGGGCGCAAAAAATGTATGCAAAATAGATGTCAACTATGATAAACAAAATACTACAATTAATAAGCCAGTAAATCTATCTAAATGCAACCTAATTAAGAATACAAATATCAAATGAAGTAAAAGAACAAACTTCATCTTCACCTACTCTTTGCAGCTTGTCTCCATTGTCCTCCTAGCTTTGATTTCTTGATGTTTGAGCTCTTAGGTATTCCAATGAAGCTCCTTAGTCAAGATGTCACCAAAGTGTGGAGGTTTGAGTGAATGTAATGCAAAAATGCAACTAAATGGATGATGGAATGGTGTAGAAATGGTTGACTGTGATTTGCTTGAATGCTTGAATATGATTGCAAAAGGGGAATGAGGCTCCTTTTATAGGATTTTGGAGGACCTAAGCCTAGGTGGCACAATCTTAGGGTGGAGATTGAAAGGTGGAAGATCCTAGGGTTACTATTGACTTGGTTGAAGGGGTTGAGAAAAAGGGGGATATAGTTGGAATGTGAGAGGAAAAATAGGGAGGATGTTCCTCCTACATTGGCATGGAGGAGAAGAAGGTGGAAGGGAAATACACATGTCAAGTGTCTCACAAAGACCATGAAGAGGAAAGAGGAAGGACTTATTTCTCATGAGGACTCTTGGTACAAGTGTCCCATGAGTTATCTTGTACTCTTAGAGGTGCCTTGAGAAGCTCCTTAGGAATAGGGATTGCTTCTTGACTTGGTGTAGGAGAAGACATGTGGTCATGAGACCAAGTCTTATGAGGCCACATAGCCCTTAGAAATATGACATGTGTGGGTGAGGATAATGAAGATTTAATAATTAATTATTTTAGCCAAGGTGATGTGTATGATGACTAGGTTTATGAGGTGGACTAGGGGACTTAGTCATATTTAGTGATTGTGTATTTAATTAAATCACTTTTAATGAGCTAATTTAGAAGACCTAGGATAAGAAGAATAGACTATAGTGAATTTACCTAAATAAATTGAATAATTTATTAAATAAATAGAAGAAATAGACATTAATTAAATAATAAATATTTAATCAATTTATCAAGTCAATATTATTAAATAATAAATATTAAATTAATTGATTAATCAACGAAGCCATTTTTTAGTGTATACATTTTGCCCCTCTTTGAAATAATGTGCTTGTCACATTGTTTCAATGAAAAATCAAGCTTTTTGCCCTAGACAATGTTGGACGAGAATGACCTATGCATGCCCCCTCGAGAGATTGATTGATAAAATTGATGAATATGTTGTTTTTGTTTTCCTTTTTTTTAGTTTAGGGTTCAATCAATCTCATGAAAAGAATCAGAGGAAATTGGAGTGAAAATGAGGTAAAACGAAATAAGTTCGATAGCTAGGGTCCACATAGAAAGAAAAACGGATCCACAAGCTATATATAGGGGCAAAGGGTCCACAATAGGCTCATTATGCACACTTGTCATTTGGAGATTGGAGCCTTGGAGAGAGAGAAGAGCAGAGCTGAGCTGAGAAGATGTCGTTCCTGCTATCTTATCACCGTTTGAGTGAGTCAGACGCTTCCAGAGGCCGCCGAATTCTAGAGAGCCGGTGAGTGATCAATCTAGCTTTGTTAATTTGATTCAATTATGCATTTATGATAGGATTTTAGCATGTAATTAGGATAGATTGAATCATAGTTAGGTTAGAAAATCTTGTGTTTTCAACCCGGAAAAGGAATGCACAGTTGCGGCGCATCAATGTGCAACATAATGAATGTATGCAAAATATTTGCACATTTATTTTGGGATACTATGCATTCATCATATAAGGTTTCTGAGGCTGCGCATGTATGCAGAAAATCAGCGCAAATGTTAATTTTGTGCAAATTTTAGAGTATCCTGTGCAAAAACACCAATGTGCTACGCATTCGTAAAAAGATGCTCAAACAAAGTACAATTCTGCGCATAGATGTGAAAATAGGATTTAGACAGATGAAGAAGGGAAATTAGATCAAAATTTAGATAGCGAGAGGCTGATATGATCTTGTTAGTATTGAATGTTTGATTGATTTTGATGTCAAGATAGGAAATATTGTAGCATGGTTGCTAGTAAACCATCTTGATTGATAGATAATTGATATAATTATCTATTGTTACATGTGATAAACATCTATTTGATTGATATATAGATAGGATAGATAGATAGATCAGCGTGATCGACATTTGATAGTTTGATTTGATTGATTTTGATAGGAGGACATTACTGACGTCCTGATGTCGCAGGAGAGATATCTCGTGACCCAGGGGCTGAGAATGGCACTGTCAGAGACTGATAGAGTCTTGATCAGGGTGACAGGCCTATACCATGTGATTTATACACTTGAGATTCAGGCAAACCTAGGGATGTTAACAGCATTAGCAGAGAGATGGCACTCGGAGATGAGTACTTTCCATCTACCTATCAGAGAGATGACCATTATGCTAGAGGATATATATTGCATCCTTCGACTACCTATCACAAGCGAGCTAGTGTACTATGATCAGCACATTGGGTTGGCAGAGTGTAGAGAGATATTTGGTGATGACGACATAGATGATGTTGAGATTAGTTAGGAGGATATGGTGGAGCTATATGAGCCACTATCAGTTGTGTTAGCTGGAGTGATCAGAGGGTATGTCTACCTTGATCGGAGACCACATGGATTTGCAGTTGGATAGGGTAGGACCTTACAGAGGATGATGGATGAGGGGACCCATTTTGCTTGTGGAGTGTGTTTATTAGCACATTTATATCATGGTCTTCATCAGGTGGTGTACCACAGGGGCACACCATTATTTGCAGGTGTTACTCTTCTTCATGTCTGGGTGTGGGAGTACATTGCTATCACATGGCCTACAACACTCAGGTTTTGAGGCGCTGGACAACCTTATGTATTTCTTTAGGCATCGATTTAGTCTCAGCATAAGCTAGGACATTTGTAGTTTTGGAGATACATTTTTGATACGGTTGATGCAGTGATCTGGAGACCCTATCTAGGGTGCGAGGTAGGGGATGACGAGCTTTAGCTTGGATATTTTTTTGAGACACCATGGCTGATAGGGAGGACTCCCTACATTATAGAGAGACAGATGATTAGTAGGGTACTTTGTTAGTTTGGCCATATTCAGGGGATGCCCCATGGGACGACAGAGTTTTCTCAGACATTTTAGGAGAGGCAAGACTGGGGACCGATGGTATCTTATGAGATAGCTAGGTAGAAGCTCTTGGACATTCCATTTTAGGCATGGTCGATGAGACGGGGGGTCATAGATCCAGGTATGACAGTGGAGTATGAGAGGTTCATGAGGGATCATCCATTCTTGAGACTAAGTGACCCAATGGAGAGGCCACCACAGAGATATGCGATAGATAGACGTCGTATAAGATGACGAGGCTGAGAGAGGAGAGGTAGAGGGGATGATGATGGAGATGAAAAAGATGATGGAGGGGATGCTCCTGATAGAGGGAGAGGTAGAGCAGGACCTCGAATGAGAGGTGGAGGTGCACTTCCATAGGAGTTGATTCCACTGCCTGATAGACAAGGACAAACATGACCTACTACATAGATGGATCCTTTGATATAGGCACAAGTATAGATTTAGGCAGCAACACAGGTATAGGACAAGCCTATGCATGATATCGAGGATGACGTACAGATACTTGATGTAGCGGCACAGGCTGTACAGGGAGAGGATGAGGAGAGACAGGTACAGGACAAGGAGGATGTATAGGTACAGGATGTTGGGGGGCATGATCCCTATTTATATAGGGATGTAGCAGAGGATGAGGATATTGATGTGGACGCAATGCTAGCTAGAGTAGCAATGCTACAAGTACAGG
>MU227225.1:1766197-1790848 GCA_018584345.1 Thuja plicata
CTCATGATGATTAATGTTATATGGATGCATTGTGACTAAATAAATGAATAACGAATAATGATAATGAACTTAATGGAAGACAAAATGATAATAAAATAATGCTATGTTATAATGATATAAAATGAAATGTATAATAATGGTAATAATGTAATGACCTATATTGTGATGAAATTCCACTTATGATAAATGCAATGAATTTAGGACATACATGCAAATATGAATGGTTATATGCAAATGAACAACCCTATAAACTAAAGATGTACCTAATGGACTATGATAAATGCTATTGTTTTGTTATCCAAAATGTCCTCAATTTTAAACAACCATGCGTCTGACACAAGAAGAACAGACAAAGTGAACGAGGTGACCTGAACAAGATGTCCTACAAAATCTTATAAAGGAGCACTTCTAATGTCTATTTTAAATGTAATGCAAAATGATATGCAAAAATGATTATCTCCACAACTTCAGAAACATCTTAAAACTTCATAAATTTTGGAATTCAATTTTCATCATTGAGCTCATTATGTTGCAAGAAAAATAAAGCATCGTGGTATAATTAAACCAAGATGACCTGAGCACTTCTTGGAAGGAGTTTAATATAGAAAACTTGACAAGCATCTAGGTATAATTGAACCGAGATGACTTGAGTTTCATTTGCATAACAGACAAGGAATACCCCCTCCATCGGGGAGCAAATATTTGGAGTCGAGGTATGTGTGGCGCATCACTGTCAATAGCATTCGTATAACATGTTTTTTAATGTTGTTCATGCTTATGGAATGAATGAAGGCTCTTATGCACAGACACCCCAATTATTTGTACCTTCAACTTCATTGGAAAATATCCCACAAACAACAATCAAAGAAAATATCTTGTTCCATCCTGGCTATCCTAATCAATGACATATTTGGAGTTTGTTAAGCTCATGTCAAAGATATTCTGGAATAGCATAGGAAATATGATGACAAATGATATCCAGATATGAATGCATAATCTTATTACAAATTATCCTAAAATGCCTGTCATGAATATACATTTATTTGCCAAAAGATAGTGTCAGGTTTGTTGATCAGTTTGATTGATAATGATGTTGTTGCAAATGTATAGTTTAAATAGTCAGATTTTGAAAGATGTGTCACGGATTATGAATCATGATTAGAATAGCATTATGTAAGAACTGTTGATTATGTTTGCTTTTCTGGTGAAAAATATTTCATTTTGTCCTCTAAGAGTCGTGACTATCATAGATCCACTTCCCAAACTAGGTCGAGGACATGCCCCCAGCTAGGTGATAGAATGAATTATTATGGGTGAAGAAAGACACACTGGACTAGGGTGAAGACCAAGATAGTAGAACAAGCTATGATGGGGCTTTATTGGGGATTTTTACAATGGGTAGGAATCATGGATTGGCCATTTTATTATGATATGTACAAGGTGACTAGTGACTGTGAGAGCCACTTTATTATGGGTATATATAGATGGGACAAGACACTAGAAGAATCCTAATAGAGGGAGGAGCTAACTTGTTGCAAATGGTGCCTGTTTCCAGGTTTTCACCACATGATTTTATTGCAATTTTCTTATGATTTTTATTTTTTATTTTATTTTTATTTTTTAACATAGCGCTTGCACTGGGATCTCATGCATATAATTTCTTTAGGTGCATGTTGTTAAGAGGCTCATCCAAGGGATCTCCCTCAGATGTTGATAATTGATAGGCTCCAGAACCATAGGCTACTATAATAAAAAAAAAGGACCTAACCAATTGGGCTCAAACTTGCCCTTCTTCTCATGATGCTATTGGTTTTTGGGATTCTCTCAAAGGACTAGATCACCCACCTGAAAGTCTCTGGGTTTCACTTTACTGTGATATTGATGAGACATCTTTTGCTGATAGACTTTCAAATGATTAAAGGCTCATTGGCGGAATTCATCCAGCAATTCTAGTTCAGTTAGCCGTGCAACTCAATACTCTTCATCTGGAATCAAATCTTTCAGGGACACTCGAAGAGAAGGTAACTCAATCTCAAGGGGCAGGACAACTTCATATCCATAAACAAGGGAATATGGCATGGTTGGAGTATGAATGGAAGTATGACAGGCCCATAGGGCAGGGTTCCACTGGACATGCCAGTCATAGCCAGTGTCATTGACAGTATTTTGACAGATTTTGACAATGGTTTTATTAGACGCCTCAGCTTGGCCATTACCTTGGGGGTAATAAATAGTGGAATAATGATGGGTGATATGGAATTTGGTGCATAGTTCATCTATATCTTGATTTTGAAACTGTTTCCCATGATCTATAATGAGGTGCATAGGGATGCCATATCGGCAAATGATATAGTTAAGGATAAACATAGAATTTTTTTTGCCTATGGCGGTGATCAAGGGAACAACTTCAATCCACTTGGTAAAATACTCTATGGCAGTTATAATGCACTTATGGCTATTGGAAGATGGAGGGTGAATTGCACCCACAAGGTCGAGTCCCCACTGACTGAATGACAATGTAGTTGTAATAGGATGAAGTTGTTGTGCTGGTGCATGAATAAGATTCCTATGTATTTGACATTTCTTGCATTTCTGAGCAAAGTGAAAAGAATCTGTTTCCATAGTAGGCTAATAGTAACCCATATGCATGAGCTTCTTAGCCAAGGAAGGACCACTCAAATGTGTTCCACAAATACCCTCATGTACGTCGTGTAAGGCAGTTTGAGCTTCATCATGTTCAAGACATCGTAAGAGAGTATCATCAAGACCTCGCCGATACAGGGTGTCAGATATTAGGAGATAGCGGGAGGTTTGGCAAAGGAAGGTTTTCTTTTGATTTCTGGATGGGTTAGGGGGAAGGATATTGTTTTTTAGATAGGAATATATTTTTCCATAGGTAGGGGAATCTTGTTTGATAATATGACATGATACATGTATCAGGATCATCGTACGCAGGATAAGCCAAAGATTCCACTAAGAACTCAAAACGGGCCTTTGTATCTTCCGCATCAAATAGAGAAGCAATTGTTGCCATAGCATCTACATCGTTATTTTCATGCCTTGGAATTTTCTCAAAGTTGATGATTGAAAAATATTTCTTGAAGTCATCTACCGTGTGCTTATATGGTAACAAATTGTCATCCTTAGTCCAATATTCATCATTAACCTGATTGATTATTAACTGGGAGTCTCCATAGACATTCAACTCAGTCACTTTCCATTGCAGAGCCATCTTCAACCTGATCATTAGTGCTTCATACTCAGCTAAATTATTTGCACAAGGAAAAAGTAATTTGTAGGACTTTGGTATGATATATCCTTGTGGTGTAACAAATAATACGCCAGCTCCTGAACCATGCTAACTATAGGATCCATCAAAATATAGCCTCTAGGTTTGTGTAGATAATGTTAGGATATGTGCATCTAGAAATTCTGTATGTATAGGACATGATTACCCGTTAGTGGTGCCTCAACCAATTGATCAACAATTACTTGCCCTTTAATAGCCTTCCTTTCCACATATTCAATATCAAATTCACTAAGCAACATGACCCACTTAGCCAACCTTCCTGTTAATGCAGTCTTTCTCAAAAGATACTTGAAAGGATCAATCTTTGCCACAAGCTTGATGGAATGAGACAACATGTAATGCCACCAATTTTGTGAAGCAAAGATCACTGCTAGACATGTACGCTCAATTGGTGAATAATTGAGCTCATATCCAACAAGGGTGCGACTGATATAATATATAGCCTTCTCTTTTCCCTCTTGATCTTGTTGGGCCAAAAGGGCACTGAGCGAGACTTTTGTAGCTAAAATATAAAGAAAGAGTGGTTTTCTTGAAATTGGTGACATAAGAGTGGGAGGAGTTGCCAAGTATTTATTGATCTTAGTGAAAGATTCTTCACACTTATCATCCCATTTGAATAAGATGTTTTTATGTAGCAGATGCTGAAAAGGATGACTTATGTCTGCTAATTGAGAGACAAATATTCTGATTGACTGAAGGTGCCCTTGTAGAGATCTCAATTGACTGATATTCATAGGTGAAGCCATTTCCATGATTTCCTTGACCTTTTCTGGATCCACCTCTATTCCCTTAGCTAAAACAATATATCCTAACAGTTTGGCCAATGTAACCCCGAATGTACACTTCTTTGGATTGAGCCTTATTTGATATTTTTCTATTCGGGTGAATATCCTATCCAACACTCATAGATGACCTTCTCTATTCTTGGATTTGGCTAAGATATCATCAACATAATCTTCCATTAGGGTATGCATCATGTCGTGAAAGATTGTGGTCATGGCCCTTTGATAGGTAGCACCAGCATTTTTAAGCCCAAAATGCATCACATTCTAGCAGTATGTGCCCCAAGGACATGTAAAAGCAGTCTTTTCTTGGTCTTCTGGTGCAATCTTGATCTGGTTATAGCTGGAAAACCCATCCATTAAGGACAAAATCTCATGCCCAGCTGTTAAATCAACTATAATATCAATGTTGGGAAAGGGAAAATCATCTTTGGGACAAGCTTTGTTAAGATCTAAAAAATCTATACAAATCCTAATGGACTAGTCTAGCTTGGACATTGGTACCATATTGGAGATCCAATCAGCATAATCAATAGCTCGAATGAAACCCACATCCAACAATTTTTTTAATTCTGCTTTGACCATGAGTGCAATATGAGGATGCATTTTCCTAAGTTTTTGCTTTACGGGTTTAACCCCAGGTGCAATGGACAAATTATGCATAATAAGATGAGGATCTAGCCCAGGAATATCAGCATAGTACCAAAGAAAATTGATCTATCTCTCCTTGAAAAACTATGAAAAGGCTTCTTTTTATGTCTCTGTTAAGGATGCAGCTATCTTCAGAATACGTGGTGAATCCTCTGTTCCAATGTTAAGAGGCAATGTTGGTTCAATAAGTATAGTAGACTACTCTTGATACATATAGTTGGCGAGAGTGTCAATCCTTCCATCTTCAGGTGCCTCAGAGAGGTTTTCACCCTCACATACGTCTTTTATTTTTACCTTTTTAGGATCTAACACTGCCACTGAGTGGTTTTCACCATTAGATCTATTTATTATTTTCATATTTTTACGACTGAAAGGATTGGCACCCTCTCCAAATTAAGCCATGTCATTGAGTTCTATTGGGAATCCTAATTTATGATCTCCTAATGGTAGATGATCTATGATTCCAATATATTTGATAATAGCATCATCATTATGGAAAACGTCAAGTTCGAGACAATTGGGAGAATTCCAAGCGATAAGTTCAGAGTGGACAAGGGGTATTGGATCATTTGGTTCAATCTCAAAGGATGATATGGTGTTGATAGAAAAGTTCTCAAAGTTTATGATTTTATTGGCAAGGTCTATTTCCATACTCTCATCTGAATCTCCTATCTCAAGATAACTCTCACTTTCCTCACAATCGCCAAGAGTAGTATCAGGTGAATCTAATCCTAGTGGTTTTGTCCTTGGACTCTTCTACTCATGACAATTTTTACCATCAGAATGGACATCATGAAATTCCCTATCCTTAGTATAATCAGAGAATGAATCCCAATCATAGGTATGAGAATCATCATCATCATTATTATTTCTAAGTCGGTTAATGATGTCTTGCACTATCTTTTGCTTTGCTGGATCTACATACATGCCATTTTGATAGAATGTTAATGCAGCAACCATAGAAATTTTGTAAAAAGGTTCAACCTTTTCATTTCATTTAGGTTCCTTTGGTCCTTCTCCCTTGTATCCTAATCCTATGGTGTCTCTTTGATAATTTGGATTTTTCAGAATTGGTTTTATGACACCCTCTCTTTGTAACCCTACAGGTCCACTTCGTTGATATCCTATCTTTTGCAACAAAGTATATCCCGTTCCATATATATCGGGTGATATAGGCTCATACTTTTCATCCTCTAGATCTTTATGATGTTTTAATAAATGATTAGCATTACGCTCAGCTGCTTCTTTTGATATAGTGCCCCCACTTACAAATATGCCATAAACAAGTGTAGAAGGACCTTCTGATTGTTGTTTGGTGATCAAGGATTTCCCATATGACTTAGGAGATAAGGGTAACTCTATGATACACAAATTTTTGCCCAAAGTGTATTCTCCCATACCTTTTTCATTTATGTCTACCTTGATTTCATGGGATTTGGAAGTTGATGCTTCCTTTTTGGGATCAATGGGTGTTGGTGGACAAGATCCAATCCGATTGTAGGGCAACAAAGATTCAGTTGTTGGCTTTATGGTGTTATAATATTGAAAAGGATTCAGATCTCCTTTGATGGTTACCTCTTGACCATTATATGGAAACTTCAAGCATTGATGATACATTGATGGCACAGCTCGCATAGAATGAATCCAAGGTCACCCTAAAATAATGTTATATACCAAATCCATATCCAAGACTTGACAAAGCACATCTTTAACCACATGACCAACTCTGATAGGAAGTACAACAGACCCCTTGGATGACCTTTCCTCCTCTTCATAAGCTTTGATGGTGATTTTCTTCTTTGGATCGATAGTATTTTTAGAAAATCCCAATGCAAGGACTAGCTTTAGAGAGCATATATTCAAACTAATTCCTCCATCTATCAACACTCTTTTAATTTTATGATTTTGTACAATGCCTTCTATATGGAGTGGTGCATTGTGCGGTTTATTGATGGCTAGATCATCATCCTTAGTGATGTATAGATAATGGGGGGTTGTCAAATGTCCCACCATAGCTTCGAATTGGTCTTGATCTAGATTGGTAGGAACATTAGTTTCAAGGAGAGCTTTCTCAATAATTTCCTTATGTGAGGGTGACAGACGCAAAAGCTCTAGTATGGATATCTGGGCTAGTGTTTTCTTCAATTGCTCCAAAAGGTTTTATTGGTTGGAAAAATTGGGCGTAGAATTTGGAACATAGACAACCTTGGTTTGGGTGGTGTTAGGTTTAGATGGAACCCCTTGAAGAGTAACCTTGGACTGGGCTCGAGTTGTGACATTAGCCGGTTGACTCTTTTCTTTGATGGAAATCTTATTGACATAGGATTGAGAAGGATGACATTCAGAAATGTGATTTATATAGCTATAGGAGGTGGAATTTTATTTATCATGGTTATCACTTTTAGCATTGGATGAGTTCCCTTTCTCATGTTCGGGAAGTGGATCTTTGAAAGTAGTATCTGACTCGTTTGAGGTGTGTCCATCAACACTGATTTCTTCACTGTCAATAAAATCTTGGATGACATGCTTGAGCCTTTGATATTTATTGGTTTTGTGACCTTTTCCTCTATGAAATTCATAGTAATCATTGTCATTCCACCAAGAAGGCTTCACCCTAGGTTAAAAATCTCTAGTCTCAAGAAGCACAATGAGTTTCTTTGTGATTAACTTCCTTAATGCAGATTCAAGAGATTCACCCAAAGGAGTAAAGGTTATTCTATGTGACATGAAGGGTAATTTTGAGGATTTATTATTGTTATTCTAATTGACACCTACATTGCTATGAGTAGGTGGGGTAGGATTGGTTTTTCTCATGAGATTCAAGATAGGTTGTGTGGATTTGACATGACGATTATTGACAATCCCATCATTAACAATGTTCTTGTTCTTGTTCCAATATTTGGATTTATCATTATTGTTGTTGGAATTTGAACTTGAAGATCCAACATTGTCTTTGGAGTAGAGCTTAATCTCCCCCTTTCTAACCATAGCCTCCTGAATTTTCACACCATTTTCAATGAGCTTGTTAAAATTTGGAGGACATTGTAACTGTAACCTATAGCTCATCTCATGTGTTAGGTTATACACAAAGATATCCATTTTCTCTTGTTCAAGAATCGATCGTGGATACTTGGAAAATATTTGATGCCATATTTGCAAAAAGGTGAGGAAGGGTTCTCAATTATTTTGATGTGTATTGCAAAGATCAAGCATTGTGACTTCATGTTTGATGCTATAAGAATAGTGAGTCACAAATTTGTCAATAAGTTTGTTGAAAGATTTTATACCCAGGGGTAGTTTGGAGAACCATTCCATGGCTTTTCCTCCTAAACTATGTGGGAATAGTCACATAAGATATGTATCATTGTGTGTGACTTCAATACATGCAGCACAAAACTCACGAATGTGGTCTTGTGGATCTGAATTCCCTTTATATTTATCAAGTTTTGTTACCTCAAAATGAGGAGGGAATGGAATCATAGCCAAGTTCTGTTCAAAAGGATAGGGACATACATCCTCCAAAGAGTATTTCTTAGTGGATGTTCCCATTTGCATGTCATGCATTTGTTGTTGTAGCAATTGGAGTTGTTGCATGATAGGATCCAAAGATGATGGACGTCTTTTGGTATCTTGGAAAGTACAATGTTGTTTGTCTTCCTTTGTCCCATGAGTATGTGTCTCTTAGGAACCACTAGGTTTTTCTTGGGAGCCACTAGATTTTTCTTGATCATTTGTGTTTGGTGGTTCTACAAGATCTATGACATCAAAACCACTAGGTAATTTTTCTCCTTGTTGAGCAAGCATGAGGAAGTAAATTTCCTTGTCCATATCTAGGATTCTTTCCATGACATTATAGAACTTGGCATCTTGCATAGCATATTTGATTTCTTGATCAGTGGGTTCATGTTCTGATGAAAAAAATGAGGTTGCCTTGGACCAAGGGTTTTCCTAATTGGTATTACCTCCTTCCATTGTATCTATAGATTCTGGATAAATGGCCTGTTTAAGTTTTTACGATCAAGTTTGAACCATAAACGTGACGAGATGAGAGGAAATAGATGCAAAAATGTTAAGCTAGCTAAGGTAACTAGATAATCTAAGTCAATAGGAGGTATAGATCTCACTATGATATGACAAAGAAAAACCAAGAGAGAGAGAGAGTGACCTAAGTAAGTTTTGATGAAGGATGACAGATCTTGATATGATGAAAACTCAGAAAAGCCACAATCTGAAAATCAAGGTAGTATCCCAACACTTGGATGTATATTTGCAAGATTTAAGAATGTTTTAGAAAATATTGGATGAAAGAAAGAAGATGGAAAATGGTCAAATTGCAGATCAAAAGGTCCGCTAAAATCGAATATTTTTCCAGAATCACACTAAAGACAGAAATGGGTATCCAAAAAGGTAATTTTGAAATCTTGAAGATCTGTGCAAGTACTAGCTGTGATGAATGTGCAGGAATAAATGCGCAAGATAGTTAAACAAATGTGTATCAACACTGGACAAATGCGAAGGATATGTTTTTTGGAGTTTTTTGATAGTTTTGACTTTTGAAATTTTGAAAAAAAATTTGTTTGTTTTTGGGTTTTCTTTTTTTTTTTGTAATTCTCAGATGTTTTTGGAAAATTGGAAATGCATACACACACACACAAGACAAAAATGATCTAATCTAAATCAGTATGAATGCACAGACACACTTACAAATCTTAAGGCTGGCAAGGATGATATCTATTGAATCCCCACTTGCATAATAAAATCCAGCCACACAATTCAAAGTGGACAGCCTAGGAACTTGGATGCACATGATCCTCCTTATAGTATACTCACTTCTCTGGCACACCAAGTTCCAAATTCAATGGGTCATTACTTCCCAAAGAATCTCTATCTCTACTATGAATCGTGAGTAATGTGGGGTGTCTTCACAGGTTGGGCTGCCCGTTGCACCACTAAATAGAAGGATTTGTGGCCACCAAAGAAAAGCCTGTAGTAAGGACAATTGTTCAGGTGGTTGTGATCAAGTCATTTTCCTGATTAAGGGGGCTCTCCCAATCCTTTCAAAGCAAGGTTTTCACCTTAATTATGTAGGGAGTTTAATGCACCACAAGGGTACTAGAGGAGATTTTGGTTGCCACAACAAATTTACACATGTCCACTGTGAGACTAGTCACAATGGCATTTTTTACATACCGGTTTGAATGGGCTTGCCTTTAGCCTATTACCGGTTGGGTCGTTCCTTGGGGTGAGTACCACTTTTCCCACCAAAGATCGCCCTCTAAAGTTTATAATAGTTTCTCTTCCACCCAAGGTCAACAAATGGCGAGGGGAGAGAATACGTTGTTATAAATTGTGATTACAATTAAGCTATAAAGAAAGATACAATAAACAGTGGCTAAACTAAAGAAGACACACGAAACTAAAAAGCATGTCATATTTTAAAGCCCAAACAAAGATTATGGTTTATTTTTCTAACCCCTTAGGAAACTGCAAGAAAACCATTAATAATTTGAAATTTGGGGTCTTCAAATTAACGACCTGCAAAATAGCCTGAAAGCTACCAGAACAAACAGAAACCTGTTAAGTTGATTAGGAAAACCAAACAAAGAGAAAAATAGAGTCCTATAGATGAAAATATGAATGTGCAGAAATAGTGAATGTATGTGCCAGAACAGAGGATAAATGCACAAAAACTTCAAATGCGTGGAAACAGTCTATTAATGCACAGTGTTAACGGATAAATTTGCAGTTTCAGCAAATGCGCATCAGAAATTGATGAATGCACAGAAATTGGGGATGGATGCCCAGGTATGCCTGTAGAATTTTTCAAATGGAAAAACTAGAAAAATATGTCAATTTGTGGGGTTACAACCCCATGGTGGGTGCCAAAAATGTATGCAAAATGGAGGTCAACTATGATAAATGAAATACTACTATTAATAAGCCAATAAATCTATCTAAATGCAACCCAATGAAGAATAAAAATATCAAATGAATTAAAAGAACAAACTTTACCTTCACCTACTCTTTGCAACTTGTCTCCATTGTCCTCCTAGCTTTGATTTCTTTATGTTTGAGCTCTCAGATATTCCAATGAAGCTCCTTAGTCAAAATGTCACCAAAGTGTGGAGATTTGAGTGAATGTAATGCAAAAATGCAACTAAATGGATGATGGAATGGTGTGGAGATTCTTGAATGTGATTTTCTTGAATGCTTGAATATGATTTCTTGAATGCTTGATGGCTTGAATGCTTGAATGCTTGATCACTTGATTACTTGATCACTTGATTGCTTGATTACCTATTAGATCACAAAATGGGAATGAGGATCCTTTTATAGGATTTTGGAGGACCTAAGCTTATGTGGCACGATCCTAGAGTGGAGATTGAAAGGTGGAAGATCCTAGGGTTACTATTGACTTGGTTGAAGGGGTTGAGAAAAAGGGGGATATAGTTGGAATGTGAGAGGAAGAATAGGGAGGATGTTCCTCCTACATTGACATGGAAGAGAAGAAGGTGGAAGGGAAATACATATGTCAAGTGTCTCATAAAGACCATGGAGAGGAAAGAGGAAGGAATTATTCCTCATGAGGACTCTTGGTACAACTATCCCATGAGTCATCTTGGACTCTTAGAGGTGGCTTGAGAAGCTCCTTAGGAATAGGGATTTCTTCTTGACTTGGTGTAGGAGAAGACGTGTGGTCATGAGACCAAGTCTTATGAGGCCACATAGCCCTTAGAAATAAGACGTGTGGGTGAGGATAATGAAGATTTAGTAATTAATAATAATTAATTATTTTAGTCAAGGTGATGTGTCAGATGACTAGGTTTATGAGGTGGACTAGGGGACTTAGTCATATTTAGTGATTGTGTATTTAATTAAATGACTTTTAATGAGCTAATTTAGAAGACCTGGGATAAGAAGAATAGACTATAGTGAATTTACCTAAATAAATTGAATACTTTATTAAATAAATAGACAAAATGGACATTAATTAAATAATAAATATTTAATCAATTCATCAATTCAATATTAATTAAATAATAAATATTTAATTAATTGATTAATCAACGAAGCCATTTTCTAGTGTATACAATAGGCTTTGACAATATCAATTTGGAGAAAAATAGTGGCCTGACCAGATCGGCGAGCCCACTCCATACCCTCCTAGACAATAATTATATTGTCCAGGATGAACCAGGATTGGATAAAGCCTATTTTCTTAGGGAAAACAATTTCAGGAAGAAGATGGTGAATTCGTAGGACAAAGGCCTTTACTATAATTTTTTAGGCAACATTGAGCAATCTGATGGGTGTTCAATTATAAATGTCCTCAGATCACTAGATTTAGCTATGAATTTAATATTTTCTTTATTAATTTGGTCTCGTAAGGTGCTAGTGTGCAATGCCTCTAAATAAACATTGTGAAGGTGTATCCCTAGCAAACCCACAAGACTATAAAATTCACAGGGAAAACCATCACATCCTGGGGACTTATTGTAAGCCATAGAGAAGGTAGCTTCCTTGAAATCTCAAATACACAAAGTATTATCATTGAAAACACGTTGAGACTTTGAGAGATGATTAGGAACATAGGCTAAGTAATCATCAAAGTTTTCACGAGAGTCTAGAATGGAAGCCTAGGCTGTAAAAATTTTTTATAGGGTAAGTCCAAGAAATTGAGTCCATTTCTAGCGGAACTTTTTATGTGTGAAACCCACTTTTATAAATACATAGTTAATTTTTAAATTGGACTAATTTTTTAAAATTTTAAATAATTTCTAATAAAATAGGTCCATAAGCATGAAATGATAGGTTTCCTTATTTTTTTATAACATTAATTTATTTTCATATTTTTGAAAAAAAAATTATGTGACATCAAAATAAAGATAATTATTTTCACTTTGAGAAAACATAACCTCAAAAATGATAAGTTTTTGTCAACTTATGCTTGTCATACATGAGGTTTTTCAAAATAAAAATTACACCCAATAAAAAATAGTAGAAAAAATATATTCAACAAATAGTTACAAACAAATATGCTCATCAATATTGAGTGTCTTAAAAGTAATATTCAAAAAGGATTTAACAAATATTTCCATTTCAATCAAATTATTGTTGTCGTACACAGACATGAAATGTTCCAAAAAAGTGATTTTAAATAGATCTTTTTTCGAAACACCTAGTGAAATTCTATATTTATTATCTAGGTATTAATATAAACTACATATTGGGAAACTAGACTTTGAGTACTATATTTCATAATCTTGAATTTTCTTAAGATTCAATCTTAAGGTGCTTCAAATATTTTGATCAATTGGAATGAATTTTGAAAAACAGGGAAAATAGTATGACTTTTCAGCCAAAAAGTGGACTCAACTTCTTGTTGGCACCCTATAGTGTGCCAAGAAAGCTTGTAGAATATTAGGAAGCTTAGTGAGGACTGATTTTCCATCCTTGATCCTTTTAATCCTTGAATTGGAATGCTTGGCATGTGGTGAAGTGAAAAATTATTTACTACCATAGTCCTAATTTCAACCAATGCAGACGTCCCTTTATTTGAGCTCCCCTAACAGAATAAGTCTTGGAAACCTCATTTTCATGACAAAGTTCTACCACCATAAGTTGTAAATATTGGGAGAAAGGCTAAGTTACAATATCAGCAATAGCCCCATGCAATTCCTTTGTAGTTATCACATAAGATTGGCATAAAAAACATGCCAACTATTTGCCATAAAAATTGAGAAAGGGTGTAGTGCGATTATTGGTTGCGTTCCACCATGAAATTGACCTTGATAATTATTTGGGCCTAGGTTGAAGGTTCCAAACATTCTTTATGTGGGCCAAAGTTGAGAGATTATCGAGGAATGATATGTTGAGTAAAAAAGGCGGCAGAGAGGAACATGGCTAGTGAAGAGTCCATTAAATACAAAATTTAATGGGAAAGTGGTCTCACATATAAATATTTGGCAAAGGAAAAAATTACAATTCTTGGGAAGTCCCAAAGGAAAAAATAGATTAAGGGGAGATTGTATCACGATCAAGCCTCTAAAAAACCTATCAAAGGTGGCTCAAAAGTTGCTTTAGGTATACCAGGCGACATATGGGAGACGACAATTTAGATTAGCATCAGGAAGCCCCAATTTATTATGCATGTAATACCAATTTTATTTTTCCTGAGCTATCTAGTGAAAAGGTGAAATTCAATCCTTATCAAAAGTCAACTCAATCATATTAAAATCACTCCATAACACCTAAGTGGCAGAGGGAAGAGAATAAAAAATCCATCACCATAGAAAGCTCTTTCTACAACATTTTTGGGAGCATAAAGATTAACAACACCAAAGGGGTGATTATTAATATTTAAGAGAGTCTAGACTAGCCTATGAATTGGGTCTTCTCTATGATCTATTATGGAATTTTTCAAACATAGAGCAAAAAATGTAACTACCCTTCCTCTACAAGCATCATGGCATGATGAGAAAACAACACTGTGGAGACAAATTGATCTGTAGATTGTAGAAAGAAGAAATCCTACAATCTTAATATCCTAAAGGAACATAACATATTTATGAGGAAATTTAAGATGAAAATCGATGAAAATGTATTTTTTGGGGAGGTCTATAAGACCCTAGACATTCTAGGATCTAGAAAATTCAGTTAAAAAAGGTCATTCATAGCATCATCATCCCGTAGCGAGTAGAATCTATTAAGCAGGATGGTCGAATCAGTGTTGAAATATGGGTAAAGGTCACTTGGAAATATCTTATTCTTCACTTTCCCTACAATTTCAATCTCATTGTGGCTAGAGGGGATATGATAGAGATAACAGAAAGAGCCATTGAGGTCTCTTAGAGTGGGAAGAGGAAAAGAATCAATAGAGAAAGTTGGAAGAGTGATGAACAACACTGACAAGGCTCATGAAGGCCCCTGAGAAATAGGGTGTGACAGAATCTTCATAGCCTTCAGTGGATCTGATGGATTATTGAAATCCTTCTCAGACTGAGGTTCCATTCCTAGTGTTCCCTTACTAAATATAGTTGTCCAAGATGTCATTGTTTTGGGGCCTTCATTATTAGCCTCAGAGGGATGAGGAGAAACTAGTTCTTAAGGAATTACCCTTGGTCAAGAAGCGACCAAAGGACATTCCTTAATCTTGTGATCTGCAGACTAGCAACAGTAAAAAGTGTTGGATAAATTGAGATACATTACCTTTTGAGTGAAGGTACAACCACCAATATGAAAATCTATGGACTCAGAGAGGTCCTGGGTAAGATTAATATCTACACAAACCCTCTTCTGAGGATGAAAAGGAAAAAAATGATTGGGTTCCAAACAAATAACTTGACCAAGTTATTGTACTATGTTTTGCAGCAAAGACCAATAAGGAAAGGAACTCTAGGAAATTTGAACCAAATAGGGACTTTCATCTTCTTACCTTGGGAGATGGTAAAGTCTCGTGACCATGGCTGGAAAACTAACAAAGAAGTGCGAACAAATCAGGGACCATATTTGATAACACCATCAACATGTGATGGGTTTCTGGTGTAAGAGAACCTAGGGGTGGGACTTGTGCAACCATCACATTTTTGTTTGGAAATCCTTCTCAAGGATTGTGTTAAGTTGAGTTTTTTCTAGGGATGTTTTAGAGTAATTATTTTAGTTTTTCAATGTTGTGTGTTTTTGTTGTCGTACTTTGTATCGCACGGCCTTAATGTTGTGATTATAAGAAAAATAGGGTAAATATATGAAATGACACCTGCTATGCACAAATTGGTCTGTTTGAGTTTTATTTAGGCTTATAATTGACTTTTTGGTCAATTAGAACCCATACGTTGGATTAGAGCAATGTAATAGGTGAAATGTTAAAAGATGTAAAAGTTGTCAAGCAACTTTTGCAACTTTGATAAGTCGCTCGACAACATTTTGAAAAAAATTTGAAAATTTCCTTAAGGCAGTTATGGGTCAATTTGGAAAGTTGGGATAGGTCAAGGGGATCTAATTAAGCATTTTTTATGCCTTGTGCAAAGGCTGGATAACTTCTGGACACAATTCTCAAGAGGCACAATCAAACAGTTTTCAGAGACAATTGTAATTTATTTCTTTTGAGTTGCCGAAGTATTCAATGGATTTAATGCATCTTATTTTTAATTTAATTAGCAAATTTAATTGTTTTGTAATATTTGGTGGAGTATTTTAGTCTTTTCGTGTAATTTTGCAAGTGTAAAGTTAATTTTTTCCCAGTTCTTGTTTCACTCGACCAGTCAAGGTTTTTACATACAAAATGGCTGCATATTGAAGTTCCCACCATGGTGAATACTAGAGCATTGGGGGAAAGGAAATGGGGTCTATATACATAATTTTTATTTTTCTTAGAAAAATTTAATTTGAAGCAATGACTTTTAGCCTCTTTCCCTAGGCGAGCTCCTCCATAGCCCAACTAAGGAAACAACGGGGACAATGTGGTTAGACTTGTAGGAGTGGTTAGACATCTAAAGGATATTTTAAGATGGATACCTCAAAGGTCTTATTTATACTTAGCTGTCCACCTCCCAAAATAGGTAGTGAGGTGAGAAGCTTCCATGGATTAGCTCAATTCTATAGGAAGTTTATAAGCCACTTTAGTGCAATATGTGCTCGTATGCTTGATACTATTAAAGGGGGGTTGAAAAATATGTTTGATTGGACAAAGGAAGTAATATGGATTTTGAATTATTGAAGAAGGAGGTGGCAACAAAACCAGTGTTAGTGCTACCAAGTTTTAATAAAATCTTCACTTTAGAGTGTGATGCCAGTAACATTATACTAGGTGCAGTTTTGAGTAAGGAGAATAGATTAGTGGCATTCTTTAGTGAAAATATTAATGAAGATAAGAAAGGATATTCCTGTTATGACTTAGAACTTTATGAACTTGTCTATTCACTTAGGAAATGGAGACACTACCTCCTTCCCAAGGAGTTTGTTGCATATACAGACAACCAAGCACTAATTTCATCAATTTGCAAGACAAGCTAAGTCATATCTACATATTAAATGGGTGGAGTACATGCAGTCCCACACATTCCATATTAAACATAAGAAAAGACAGTTGAACAAGATTACTAATGTACTAAGTAGAAGACTACTCATTGTTCATGAAGTGCAGTTGAAAAGTATTGGGGTGGAAAGTTTCAAAGACTTCTTTAAAGAGGATGAAGCTTTTAGGGATGCCTACAAACTATGTCGAGAGTTCAAAAAAACTTTTCGCAGTGAGTATGTAGAATATACATTGAAGAATCGAATCTTATTGAAAGGGGGACAATTATGTGTACCAAAGGGGTCAATGAGGGAGAATTTGATGTAGGAGAAGCATAATGGAAGTATTAGTGGTCATTTTACACTGAATAATACATTCGAGTTAATAAAAAGGTTCTACTATTGTCCTAAAATGAAAAATGATATAAGGAGATATGTGGAACAATGTACAATATCCCAAAGACCTAAAGGCACGTCCTCAAATTCTAGTTCGTATCAACTATTTCCAATTCCCAGCAGACCATGAGAATGTGTGAGAATGGATTTTGTTGTTGTTTTACCTAAGACTAGGACTGGTTATGAGATCATATATGTTGTTATTCATAGATCTATAAAGATGATTCATTTCGTCCCATGTAAGGTTACCCATGATGCCAGTCATATAGAACATTTTTTTTCAAGGAGGTAATCAGGATTCATTGGCCCCCAATCAACATAGTTTCAAACTAGGACACAAAATTCATGGGGCAGTTTTGGAAAACTTTATGGAAGAGATTAGCAACAAAGTTTTCTTTTTGATGTGCTTACCATCCACAAACTTATGGGAAAATTAAGTTTTAAATAGGACACTTGGGAACCTTCTAATGTATTTAAACAAATAATATGGGCAAGCTTGGGATCAAGTCCTCCATCAAGATGAATTTTCCTACAGTGATATAGTGGATAGAACCATAGGGTAAAGTCCTTTTGAAGTAGTCTATGGAACGTATCCTAGGAGTGCATATGAAACTGAGAGAACTCAGAGACATAGAAGAAAGAAGTGGTAATGCATAAGACTTTGCACAGTCCATGAAGGAAGTACATGAGCAAGTGAAAAAGACTCTATCAGAGAACACTTTGAAGATCAAAGATAGATTTGATGTTAGAAGAAATGATGTCCAATTTGTAGTAGGAGATTGAGTCATGGTTCATTTGAACAAGGATAACATCGGTAAGGTAGTACTAAGAAAATTGCAAATTGGAAGGATAGGTCCTTGTTAGATCATATAAAATTATGGAAACAATGGCTACAAGGTGGGCTTGCCCAAGGATTTAGCACTATCACCTGTGTTCAACATTGTAGTTTTAGTATAGTATAAGGGTCACATTCCTCAGAAAGGAGATAAAGATGTTGATGTGAAAGAAATGATCAAGGATGTAGCATTTCCTTCACCATCGAAGCCTACAGTAGACATGGTCCTAGACAAAAGGATTTCTAAGAAGACCAAAAAGAAGAACTACATGGAATACCTAATCAAGTGGGCATAAATGAAAGAAGCAAAGGCTACCTAGATACCTAAAGGTGAATTAAAGAAGTTAGGAATTGATCTTTCAACTCTATTTACTAAGATAACTTTAGCTCTTCTCATCAGGGGAGAATGGTGCAAGAGCACCTAGGGGTTGGACATGTTCAACCATCACATTTTGGTTTGGAAAGCCTTATCAATGCTTCTTTTAAGTTTAGTTTTTTCTAGGGAATTTTCAGATTAATTTTGTTTAGTTTTTCAATGTTGTGTGTTTTTGTTGTGGTAAGTTGAGCCACAAGACCGTAATGTTGTGATTGTAAGCCAAATAGGAGAAATAGGTGAATTGGCACCTAGTGTACACAAATTGGTGTATTCGAGTTGTATTTAGGCTAATAATTTACTTTTTGGTCAATTAAAACCCATACAATGGGTTAGAGAAGTGTAATAGGTGAAATGTCAAAAGATGTAAAAGTTGTCGAGCAACTTTTGCAATTTTGAAAAGTTGCTCGACAACATTTTTACAAAAAGTTTCCAACCGCATTAAGGAATTTAAGGGTCAGTTTGGATAGTTTGGATAGGTCAACGGGGCCTACTTAAGAATTTTCCATGCCTTGTATGAAGGTTGGATAACTTATGAAGATAAGTTTCAAGAAGGACAATCAAAAAAATTTCTAAGACAATTGTAATTTCTTGTTGTTGAGTTTCCGCAGTATTAAATAGATTGAATCCATCTTCTTTTCAATGTAATTAGAAAATTTTGGTTTTTTCTTAATATTGTGTGGAGTAGTTTAGTCGTTTGGGGTGATTTTCCAAGTGTAAAGTTAATTATGTCCCTGTTCTTGGCTCACTGGACTAGTCATGGTTTGTACACACAAAATGGCTCTATCATGAAGTTCCCACTGTGTTTAATACCTAAGCCTTAGGGGAATGGAAATGGGGTCTATGTACATAGTTTTTGTTTTTTTAGAGAACTAGAAGTTGCAGCAATGAATTTTAGCCTCTTGCCCTAGGCGAGCTCATCCATAGCTCGACTAGGGAAACAAGAGTGACAGTGTGGTTAAACTTGCAGGAGTGGATTAAAAATAAAAATCCAATACCTTAGTGGTGACTATAAGACCCTTTCAAAGCCTTGTGAACAATATGGATGTCTCTTGAATCTAATTGAATGGATTTTGGAAACAATTTGCAAAGATTGGTTCATTTCCTAGCAAATTAGCCTAGTGAGGGTTTGGTGGTGTACAGAAGGTTTCGGAGACCAAGACCAAGAAAATATCTTTTGTTTTCTCAAAGGTTCTCTAGATCACATCTTTGTTTTGGGGGATGTGTTTAATTTTTAAAAAGGGAAGCAAAAAACCTCTAAAATTGGGCTAATAGAGACCTATAAGCTAGTAGCCCTTGTTTATAGGAAGTTTGAGCAGCAATGGGATAATGAACCCTAAATCTTTGTTGAGGTTGAATTTTCTAACACAAATGATTAAAGAACATACCCTAGACTCCTATAAGGCCATACTAATGGGTTGATGTATTGAAGTGTGAGCTTACCCTGGTGAGCTTAGTTGAAGAATAATTGGGTTATGAACTTGCAATTGGTAGGGAAGTTGAAGAGTAGGTTAGGAGGTTGGATTAGATCCCTCCTAGGATCATCGATGATTAGGAAAGCCCTAGGAAGTCCTGGAGGGACTAGTGTCGAATTATTGATTAGTTTAAGAATCAAACAACCTCCGTATTAGTTCCCAAAGTAGAAAAGAAAAAAACCTTTAGCAAGGTTCTTGACACCATCCAGAAGGACCCCATGAGGGGCCCACAATTTGGTAACCCAATCTTTGAGAACACTCTAAGATAGAATTCTACCAACAAAATAACCAATAAGGGTATGATTTTCTACCCAGCCACAAGCCAAGTCAAAATCTGAAACTGATAAAACCACATCTATGGTAGATTACTTACCTCATGGAAAACCTTGGGGATGGATTTCCTAGGACGCTTTCTTGGGAGAACCATTAACGGTAACAACAAAAACTTTGGCACCACCAGCAATTATTGATCTAGGATTGGTTGCCTCCATTAAAACCTAAAATCCTGCAATCAATGTGAGATGATAGCTAAGTATGAGTAGCCTAATAAGGAAACCCTAAGGAAGACACAAAGACGCAAGATAGTTGTAGAGCTCAAAATTTTCTCACAAGCACATTCACTATTAAATAATTGGACAATAAATAGGAATTATTGATACAAAACTGTAGCTAATAAAAAGCTAATTGAAGATTATTGATAGCTAATTATAAGACAAATTATTTTGAGTTTGGATTCTTTATATCTACACAAATCTTATTATTAACTTATTATAACAGTCTCCTTTAAGAAATAATTATATTTTAAAAGACTTCTAACCTTTTTTTACATTTTATAAATATTATTTTGTCAGATGGCTTAGTGAATGCATTAGCCATATATATATATTTTTACAATATTAGAATTCTACATATTGAGATTGAATCTTCTCTCTTACAAAATGATTTTAAATTTCAATGTAGCTTGATCTTACATGATAAAATCAATTATTTTCCTACTTGATTGAATTTTAATTGTAATTGTTCCTTTCTATTGTCCCATATCTTCGAGAATCAAATTTTTAAGCCTTGATTAATAACGAGTGAAACTGATATTTATTTTTTCTTAAATCGTAAGACAAATATTGCATTTGCAAGTTTCTTTATTTTTTCCATTATAAAATTGCGCACTTGTGTCACCATAACATTTGATGTCATGAGACCTATCATCTAATACATAGATCTTACTATCATCCTTTCTCTCATGAGAATTTTAATTTAATCTGTAAGATATAAAATATGAATTAATTCCCCTAAATCTATAAAATACTTTTTGCAAGCATATATTTTAATATAACGAATAACATGCTACATAAATAACTTTTGAATATAAATGGCATCACTTATCTCACCCTCGCAATTCAAATAATTACCTTCATATATATAATTTTTTGGACTTTTAAAACTTTATTTCATAAGTACAATGTCCAAACTTACCACAATATTTACAATTCCTTTTTTCTTTACATTGAAACTTTCTATAGATGGTCTTCCATATTGATATTGTCTGAATTTGTTGTCTAAAGTCTACTATCCACACACTTGATCCTTTACTTTTCTTGTAGAAATATGCATACCAAATTTTAGAAAAGAAGATGTGTTTTCATTAGCACCAATTTGATAATGCGAACTTGATAATCAGTCACCCTTATGTTCAAAGTAACAATAACTAAATCACTACTTGAATCTTGTTCACCAATATCACCCAATTTGTCCCTTAATTATTTAACCATGAATAAATAATCAGTTATATGTTTATTCGATTCAACTTCGATTGAATGTAATTGTGTAGTAATCATAGATTTACAACATAGAGGAGTCATTCAAGAGTAAAGACATAAAAGACATAACCGCAATAATAAATATCTTAACAGGCGTCATTGAGAAGAAATTTTCTAATTCATTAATAGTGAAGGGTAGAGTAATATAGAATAAGTCAAATAATAAGATATCAGGCTGACACACTCATTATTAATGGTGTTGTCATATGCTGATAAGCCTATGCACTAATAGCTTGCAAATCTACTATTCATACTTTAAAACATGTAAATTGTACAAAACAACGAGCTACATCTTTCTAAATATATTATAATTAATCCAATCGAAGAGAGTATATATATAGAACGCGTTTCTCTAAAGTAAAAAACAAACAAGCGGACGGATATTTTCCCGACAGCATAGAACGCGTCTCAGAACTCCTTGTAAACATCAAACCTGCAGTGCTTCGTGAGAAGGTTTCCTGAGTCCAAAAAAGAAATAGGTTCTCTCAACTATTCTTTATCAAAATCCATCTCCTCTTCCAACGCAATTTGGCGGTGGAGACAACGAGTAGAGGCCAAAAGACAAAACTGGCCGTAAAGAACAAATTTGAAGGCCGCGGAATTGCTAATGATAATGTCTTATAAATACATGATTTCTCACTATCCGTAGTCAATTACCAATCAGAAATCCTTGTTTGCGGAGTCAAACAAGTGCTTCTAAGTGGTGATATTAAGAGCGATAGAAAGATGGAGTTTAACGGAGCCTCCCTGATGATGATGTTATTGGCTTTCAGTATTGTGGGAATGACATATGCGTCGGATCCTGATATGCTCTCTGATTTTGTTCTGCCTCCGGGCCAGAATTCATCAAATATTGATGGCAATTTCTTCACCTTCACGGGACTCCGAGAGGTTGGAAGCAACAATTTAACCGGGATGAGTAATGCGAAGGTCACCAAGGCATCAATGGCAGAGTTCCCTGCGCTGACAGGGCTGAGCGTATCGATGGCGGTGCTGCAGTTCGGTGCTGGCGCGGTGAACCCTCCTCACACTCACCCTCGCGCTTCTGAACTTCTCTATCTTATCACCGGATCTCTCCACGTTGGAGTGGTTGACAGTACCGGAAAGCAATTCACGCAGAACCTCTATGCTGGAGATATGTTCGTGTTCCCCAAGGGACTCCTTCACTTCCAATTGAACAACGACTATAACAATCACGCACTTGCTCTTTGTGCCTTTGGAAGCGCCAACGCCGGCACTGTTTCGCTGCCCTCTTCTCTCTTTCGGTAGTCATGTTCTGGCCAAGGCATTCAAGACAGACGCCAACACTATTCAGATGCTCAAACCTTAGCCCCTACCACTTCTTTCTTCACCACTTCTATCCCGCTTCTCTTGTTTATAGACACTTTTTCTGCTTTTGATGGAGACCGTGACTTGTTTATATTTGTGCATTTAATTGTCTTGAGCAAAATTAAATATATGGATTTAATTACTATTACAACTTATTGTAGAAGTCTGCAGCTACATCTACACAACACATCATGGATCTAACAAAGGAAAATAGAAGCAAGCATATGTTGATATAAAACAGAGTTGACAAAAAAAATACAATTGAATCGATTACCTTGGGAATCCAAAATGAATGAATAATTATTAAAAAAATCGATTACCTTGGGAATCCAAAATAAATGAATAATTATAAAAAAAACTTTAGTTCAATCTGAAATTACGCTGAAGATCTCACAAAACTAACTACCATTCTTCCTTGAATTATGGCGAGGATCTTTAGTTAGAGATATTATGCTCAGAACTTTCATGATTTACGAAGGTGACTGATACATGCAAAGTTTGAGATCCATTATTTATGCGGGACTACCTACCTTATTTACAGATGAAACTTAAAGTTGCATGGAAAATTCTGCTAACATTTATGGCATGTTTATATCTAATATTATATAATTTTCTCAACCAATTTATTTATTTAGTTAAACTAGATTACTCTTAAAAGAACCTTTTATTTCCTTTCAATTTCGTAAACATGAGAAACATTCACAATCTTGATTGAGTTTTGTGATTTATGATTCAATTTTATTTTTTTATCTGTTCAGATTTGATTTTAATGAAAATGAAGAGTGAAAATGACTTTTTATCCTTTTATGGTCCTTTGATGATGGCACATCGTTTCAACATTAATTCCAATCAAATTTTCTACCGGGACATGCTTATTATTATTTTTTATCAGAAAATAAATCAAAATATTCCAATCATATCAAAATTTACAAATTTGTTTAAAAGAATTCAAAAAATTGAAAATATCATCCAAATGAAATCATTTCAATTTATTTTTTGAGGGGGTATACCATCATCTAGAATAAAAATTATAACAATTGGGGCACTTTTCAAAATTAGGGACATCAAGCGTCGAATTTTTAAAATTTAAAAATAAGGCATCAAAATCAATCAAAATTTAAATCAGGAATATCATATCAATCAGCATCATTATCACCAACATCATATTAGTTAAGAAGGCGGTGTTTGATATGGGAGCTTACAAAGCCCCTGGTCCGGACGGATTTCCCCCTGCTTTCTTCCAGGAGTACTGGGAATTTGTGGGAAATGATGTTACTAGAGCTGCCAGAGACTTCTTTAGGACGGGCGTCTTCTTAGACAGCACAATCAAACTTACATTGTGCTGGTCCCTAAGACTGACAACCCTACGTCTATGATGGATTTCAGACCCATCAGCCTCTATAATACTTTCTACAAGATCCTCACCAAGATCCTGATTGGCAGAATCAAGCCTCTCCTTGACAAGATTATCAGCAACACACAGAAAGGTTTTGTTCCTGGTAGACAGATCCTGGACGCGGCCATTGCCACTCATGAAATTATCCACTCGATGGACAAATGCAGAGCCCCAGGTATGGCCTTTAAACTTGATATTTCCAAAGCTTATGACAAAGTGAATTGGTCCTTTCTGCTCAAAATCCTGGCTAAAATGGGCTTTAATGAAAAGATTAT